>JAVHNF010022097.1:0-10101 GCA_034783455.1 Micropsitta finschii | reverse complement strand
GATTTTTGGCATTTAATACAGTGAAAACAGGCATGATGAGAACCAGAGCCTGCAAAAGGAAAGCAGCTGAATTAAATTAAGTTGCACACTTTCAGCCAAGAGCATGATTAATCATTGGAATGAGTTCTCAAAGTAAGGTATTTTCCCAGGCACTGTCTAATTAAATGTGATTAACTGGGTTTTGTGAAGAAGTAGCAGGGTAAAAAGCCTGTGGCACGTAGGAGGTCAGCCTAGCTGATGTAATTCCTTTATAGCCTCAGCTCAATACCCCTGTGAAAATTTTATGAAGGTGACATTATGGATTTCAGCTTGCTGGAACTGTAGAAGGGTCATCATGTTCACTTGAATGTGGAAGTATCCAGTCTGGCTTTTGGATTTCACTGGGAATAAATAATTAGTATTTACATAGTTCTTTCTATTAATAAACTTTCACTCTTGCAAGAAGGCACATGTAATCTAAAGCCAGATAAACAAGCATAGAAGCATGGCCAAGTGAATCAGCAGGAGACCTGGAAAAAGACCCAGTGTCTTCTGGATCTCTGGCTGAGACAGGCTTGTTTTCCTGAGAGGACTCGGGTGTCTAAAATCCAGCATGCTCTCCAGGCCGTATCATTTCTTAACTCCAGAAGGCCAAACATGACAACATGAATTAATCCTAGAATATAAAAAAAACTTTTCTGATGAAAAGCATGAGGTATACTAAGAAATTCTTACTTATTTACTGGTTGATATTTTTCGTACATTTTTATATACATTTAAAATATAGGCCTACATTTAACATTGTGATTTCTATGTAAATATCAGGCAACACTTCTGTAAAGCAGGTGTTTCGCTTCATTTAGGAAGTGTTCTGCTTAGCACTGGCAACACTGACTTAACCTAAACTCACATAGTGATTTCTGTCACTGGGACATTGTTGTGATTTTGACAGCACTCCTATTTGCTGATGTCTGAGCACTTAAAGGTCAGAACAGCGACCACTCCGGTCTTCTGTTTCCCATGCTGTCAATCCCAAATGCTTATATTCACTTGAAATTATTCACTTGAATATAAAAGTGAATATAAAAGGCTAGTACTTACCCTTTGTTTTTTGGATTGGGATTTAAATGAAGAAAATTCCTGTATGACAGCTAAGTTAACTCCTTCTACAGTATTTATGTGATCTTACATCTTCTGCACATAGTAAGCCTGAGTAATGGAACTTTCTAAGGTTTGAGGTTTTGTTTTTTTTTCCTGTTCTTGGCATATATGCCATTTGTACCTAGTACCAGGAAGATAAATGTAGTGATGCTGAGCAAGCTTCCTTGAGACATAGATGAATTAGGTCAGCCTACCAAGAAATTTAGATTCCTGATTTAAACCCTAGTGATTAAGATGTATAGAATGGTGGAAATTTGTGGTTAAAGTTGTTTGCATGAAATTTTTTTTTAGTTTTATATTTATTTTTAATGATTGATTTGGATGCCTCCTTTACTGACTAATGCTGCAGGGTCTGAATTGAGTCAGCCCCAGTCTTTCCTATGTCCTTGGCCCTGCCTGAAACTCCACAGTGTGCCAGTGACAGCGGGATCATTTGCTAAGGGTTGAACAGAGCCTATTGATTTATTTCACATTATATTGCATGGCCACCTTCACACATCCAGCACCATGGCAGCAGAGGGTAGTTGAGATTAATTTGTGGTCTAGAGCACTTGCATGGGAAGTTGAGCCTCTGGAAAGTGCCAAGATGCCTTATGGGTACCTTTTCTACATTTGGAAGAATTGTTTAGAAATGAGTGAAAGATGTTGCAGATAAAGGTGTTACCAGATAAGGGGTGAGTTTTTTTTCAAAAGTGATTTGTAATTTGGGTGCCTGCCCTGTGAAGCATAGTCAGATAGGGAGCAGTGGTGTTGCTTGTTAGAGCATCTTGGTTTGCATCTCATTGTGTTTTATAAAGGATCTAAGGCATTCAAACCTACTGGCTGCTGTAGCAAGTGCTGGCTTCTTGGCATAACTACTACCGTAATTCTGGGTAAGGCTGGTTCATTCTTCCGGTGCCTGCCAAGGATGCTTACGTGGGCACGAGCAGGAGCTGCAAAACACGTCCAGCGGATGCCAGTGCCATAGAGAGCATTTGAAAGTCCTTTCTGAGGTCTGATGAGTACTGACTCTGTTGCATCTGGCTGCTTACGGCTCCTTTCTCTCTGGGAACAGGTCACTCCTGTCATGCCTGATTTGACCTGTTGAATAGAGATTTATACCTTGTGCTGTTTAATTGCTTAGCAAAAGAATTTAATTCCTTAAATTGCCTAAATTATTTTCCTTTATAATGGAGTGTGGCTTAAGCACTTGGTTTGGAGAATAGCCGTGGTGGTAATTCACAGTCTGCCATGCCGTAACTCACAGGTTGTACCACTCAGGAATCCTACTGTAAATTAGTGCAGAGGGAAAAAATGATTGAAGAAGGGCCCTTTCTCTGTTGTTACTTATGACAGGGTTGTGGGGCATTCCATGGAAGCGTTGTGCAATGGCTTTGTAATTGCTGGGGAGAAGCAGTTCAGTGTGTGAATTAATTTCACCAGCAGAAAAAATCAGTGGCTGATTCCTGCAAAAATCTTAACTTTATTGTTAAGTGATTAAACTGTGTGCATTAAAATAAAGGTTCCGTGGATTTGGAGGCAGAAGAGAGGAAGGTGGTGTCTGCTGATCACTTGGTCTTGCTTACCCTGACCTTAGAGCTGGAGTTTCACCCTGCAATTACTCAGTCCTGCCTTTACCTGGTCCTCCCACTGTGTCTTGAGAGACAGGGAAGGCTTTTGTTTCACAGGGTATTTCTGGAATCTTGCAAATGTGATGTTCCTGTGCTTTTAGGCATGAAAGTACAAATATCACCTTTGTTTATTCGGTGATGAATTTAGACTGGTTTCTTTCCCTCAGCTGGGAAAGATGTATTAGCTTTTTGTGGTAACTCTGATTAGTTTGTGCGATTTTGTTGCCAATAGAAAACTTCATGGTTAGGAGCTTTAAAAATGAAGGAATAATGATATACGAGTCTATAGGCATTTTAAACAGATATTTGTGAATTAAAAAATGCATTATAGAAAACAGTGTGTTTGGCTGTTGTGGTATCTGATGATAGTGTCAGTCTTGAAATACTCTTTAACTGTTCTTCCCTATATTTTGGTCTTCCCAGAGGAGTTGAAATAAATGCACACTTACTATAGGGCTAAATCTTACTCTGTTTGGTTTCTTTCACATATTCTGACTTCTGTGACAATCTCTTTTCTCACAGATGAGCACTACCCTTCATTCTCTGCCCTGACCAAATCCAAAAAAAGTTTCATGAATTGCCTGTTTACAGCTTTGTCAACTTGTCACAGTGTTCACAAACACAGAGGAAAAAATGCTTTTTTGAGGTATTGTGTCAAGATAGTTTATAGCTTTGGCATTTGCTAAGTGTGTTACCTCACCATGGTCTGCACCACGAGCTGCAGGGGAATCTGCTCTGGTGGCTGGAGCACTTCCTTCTCCTTCTTCACTGGCCTTGGTGTCTGCAGAGTTGTTTCTCTCACATTCTCACCCTTATTTCTGTCTGCAGTGGTGCAGTTTTCCCCCTTAAACACATTATCCCAGAGGCGCTGCTATCATTGCTCATGGGCTCAGGCTTGGCCATCAGTGGCTCTATCTTGGAGCTGCTGGCGTTGGCTCTGTCAGACATAGGGGAAGCTTCTACCACCTTCTCACAGAAGGCAGCCCTGGAGCCCCCTGCTGCCAAAACCATGCCACATAAACCCAATACAGAAGGGTTACCAAAATGTCCTCTGCAAGGCATTAATTAGTGGACTTCGTCTTCCCAGAGGTTCCCATTCCAATGGGGAACATGCAACAGCTACCTGCTAGATGATGTTGAATATTAGTCTAGTGACATGTTCGTTTCCAAGGGATTGTGATAAGAAAAATGTGTGTGTGTATCTTTGATTTTATTAATTTAATATTTGCTAAAACATACCTACAATGAGAAATAAATGAAGCTGCTGTCCCTAACTGAGATTCCCCTGCACAGACCTGCCTTTCTCACCTGTTCTTCTTCACATCCCCTTCACATCCCCAGCTTTGCTTTCACACAAAGCCTTCCATGAGGGCTGACCTTGCATGGTCAGCAAAATCCAATTCTGACAGAAAAACGTAGCAGGAAGCTCCACAACATGCAGGTTCTGGTGTCAATTTATGTTTGCGTGTAGTTATCTTTAAGTAATATCTTTCAAGGATTTGTGATATTTTCTTAGCAGGTTGAAGTTGAAGTTTACCGGAGAGATTCTAAGAAGCTTCCTGGCCTGGGTGACCCCGACATTGACTGGGAGGAGAGTGTCTACTTGAACCTCATCCTGCAGAAGGTAACAGTGATGCTTATCTAATTTTCATGGGCTATTTATGCTGGAGAGGTTTCAGGGTAAGCATTGATCTGTTCCCTTTCTTCCCTAGCTTGGGGGATTTTGAGTACTTCTGGAGCCTGTAAAGAAAACATGGCTTTAATTTGCCTTTCAGAGTCTAAATTAACAGGACTTGAGATGTTTGTTATTTTTCAGCAGAGCCTTAATAGCTTTCCTCAGAAACCTTTAAATATATCCAATAAAATTGGGCTGAATTTTATGCTCTGTAACCAAGTTTTGCAATATGAAAGGCTTTGTCAAGTTTGATAACTTTTGAGAGTGAATGAGACTGTTAGACAAGCAACATTTCTGTTAGAGTTCACCGTACTGGTGCAGCTTAAGAGGGGGAACTGCTAGGCGGAAGTGCAGTAATGGTCCTATGCATTACACTGGGATTTTGCTGCTTTTTGTTAGAACTTTAATAAAACTTTTGTTGCTGTTGTTGGAAATATGAAGCTAGCGCAAATTATTTCCTTAATTAACTCATAGGTTGTTTAGTTATGACATATGTTATGTTGGTGCTTAGGGAAGCTGAATGTTCCTGCAGTCATATGAGATCCCTTAAAAGTTCTGTTGATGATGATCTCAGAAGAGACTGCTGGCTCACTGCACACATCCTGGAAAATAAATTGTTTTCATTCTCTCTACTTCCTCCCAAAAGTCTCATTGCAGAACTTCTCTGCACAGAGAAGTTTCCACCGTTATTTGCTCAATAAAATCAGAATCCGTTTGCTACAGTCAGAATTCAGAGGTGCTGCTACAGCTGGGCATTGCTGTCCAGAGCTATTGCACCTGCTCCTTACATGTGTTTTCAGGGGGCTTGGCAGGCTACATTAATGGTTTCTGACCTCTCTAATGTGTTGCTTGTGTTCTTGCGTGTTTCTGTTTTTCCGTTTTTGAAGGGAGGTTATCTTTTCCGTTTCTACTTCAAAATGTGCTTGTGTGTGTGTGTGATGCTCATTCCTCCAGCTGACCAGTACACCAGTGTTAAACAGTATTCACAGAAGTTTCTTTAGCCACAGGTTGTGCACTTCAGCAGCATCTGTGCAAAAAATTTCAGTATCACTGGGTTAATAAACAAACAGGCTTGAAAATTGTAGGAGTTTCAGTGTAATGAAGAGAATAAAGAAAATAAAAATATCAAAACATCTTGGTTTTAAGCCAAACAGCTAAAAATAAATGAAGAGGGAATGTCTTCTGTTTCACAGACATGAATGCTTTCTTTTTCTAACTAAACCTTTATTTCTCTATCTGGTGGTCTATTATAGTTGGATTATGTAGTGACATGTGCTGTGTGCACGCGTTCCGATGGAGGAGATATTCATATTCACAAGAAGAAATCTCAGGTGAGATTACTATGTTATTACTGTGGATAAGAGGTTGGTATGCAGTATTACCTAATCCTAAAAATCATATCAAAACCAGAGCTGTGGTTCTCAGGCTGCGATCTGACAGCTGCATTCTTGTGATGCATCTCAAGTCTTTGTTTAGTGCTACTTCCTGCAGGCATCTAAATGTCCTCTGTAGCCCCTCTCGAAACATTATAAAGACCTCTGCATGCTTTCAAGATTTATAATCTCTGCCTACAGGATTTTGGGTGGAGGATGCAGAGTGTGTGTGCTGAGGGAGGAGTATGCCCAACTATTAACCAGTCAGAGGGTAAACCTGAAATTTTATGAGACCAGAGTTACGAGAATCCTTCAGGGTGTATCTATAATATAGGGCTTTTGAATGGTAGACAATTCACTGATTATCAGTTTATCTTTTTATTACTTTGAGATTCTTGTTTTCTCTCTAAAACTGCTCATTCCTTCCGTTTCCATGCCAAACGCTTATATCATTTGCTTCTATGCAGCAAACAGTTAATACAGGGTTTAATATAGTGGAGGAGACTGAATTATAAGCACAGAGGGGATAGGAACAAGAAACGCTGGACTTCTTCAATCAGTTTCCAGCAGATCTTGCAATAACTTCTCTTAGTTGGCAGAAATCCTTCTTTTGAAGGCTCCTGCTGCTTTAAAAGGCTGTTCCTCCCAGACATTTCCATTCCTTTAGCTCATTCAGCTGCTTGCATGGCTTTACCTAAAATAAACCAATGCTCTTTAACCCTTTAATTTTGTTTTACCATTTTGAAACAAGCATTGGTTTGCCTGCATACAAAACTAGCAACACTGATTATTGTATGTGCAATTTGCAGTAGTTAGGTGTGTAATTCTCGTGGTGCTGTTGAGACACCACATTACAACACTGATGTAGGCCTTTTATTTCTCATTGCTTTTTCCACCGTTTGCTAGTTGAAACACCCCCAATTAATTTCTGCAAAATTTTTTTTGAGAAGAATCTTTAAAGTGAAGATTTGAAAACTAAGAAGATGAGGGACCTGCCCTCATTGCCTGTGAGCATTGTTCAGAGTAAGGAAGAGGTTTTCTGTTCCTCATTCCTAGAGTAATGTGGGACCGTGGGACTGCTTCTGAATTTTTGTCTTCCCGTTTCTGGGAGAAACTCAGCACACATTGGAACTTACCAGTACATATTAGTAAAATTTCAGGATCATGAACCTGATCTATGGAGAGAGAAAAGGCAATTCTATATGCTGTGGAAAGCATATTTGCAGTAGAGCATCTCATTGTAACACACACCATTGAGGCTCAGTTTTAAATTAACAAAACCCAACTCTTTTGGACCTGTATTACTGCTCTGATGGTTCTTGCTTTAGAAAGAATTTATTATCCTGTCAAGTGTAGCCAGGTGTTGAACAGGTAGAAGCCCTAGGACAGCAAGTCCTCTTCAGGCATAGGACTGTGCTACTCCAGACTTACGACAAATGTATTTTGTTCATACCAGTAGAGTACCTAAGGTATGGAATCAGAAACTTGTTGCTATCTAATGTTGTTTCTTGTCATGAAGCAACCTTTCTTTTTAATAACCTATACTTAAATTTGCATGTAGGCTTTGTAAGTACAAATAAGGAAAAGCAATTTCTCATGAGTTTGTGTGGAGTGGTTTGTACCGAGAGGATGACAAGCCTGATAGTCTGGGCCCATTCGGAGTGTACTGAGATTTGACAGGTTCTTTAATTCAAAATGTTGTTTGCAAACAGAGGTGGAAGCAAAGAAAGCTACCTGGTATGAATTATTCTTGCTCTTTGCCTGCTTGTTAATCTTGTTGGAATGATAAAATCTAAAGCCTTTAACTATTTAAACACAGGTTGTTTTGAGAAGTGAAGTGACCAAAGGAGTTCGGGAACTGCTTCAAAGGTAGCAATGTGCAAGAGGAAGCACAGTGGATAGAGAAAGAAACAGAAGCAGAAGATGAGAAATCAAATGCTTGTCTTGCTGAGGGCCATGCTTCTCATTACCGAGTGATGTTGATCTCATTGTGGTACTAAGCAAACAGTAACAATGCAATTAACTGTACAACCAAATAGTGCTAGATCAGCTACTCCACAGTAACTTTCTTGCTCTGTGTGCTTTTATTTTGCAGCACATTGCAGTAACTTAAAGACAGCTCAAGGTGGTTTTCTCTGTTAATGAAAAGGCGGATACCGTAGTTGTACCATGGGATGGTGAGAGGTCAGGTACCCACAGGGACATTTACTGTGGAGCAACTGGTATTTGATAACTGGCATGAGAAAATTCAAGGATTTCACAAGTTTTGTCACTATTGCAGAACAGGCTGTAGTCAGAAACCAGCTCAGCTTTGCCTGCAGGATGTCCAGCATCTCTAGTGTAAGTGAAAACATTGGCTGACTGAGCAGTGTGGGACTGTGGTGTTTTGGTAGTACTTGCCTTCTGCCCAGTGCATTCATTCCTGAGTACATTTAATTAAGATGTTTTGTTGGGTTTTTTTCCCCATGTCTTTCTCAGCAAGTGTTTGCATCTCCTAGCAAACACCCAATGGACAGTAAAGGAGAGGAGTCAAAAATCAGCTACCCCAACATATTCTTCATGATTGACAGCTTTGAAGAGGTAAGTTCCTCGTTGCAGCAGCAGTTTTGTCCTATCCAGTCTTCTGCCCCAGTCAGCTGTTTTCTTGTACCTTTTGAACAAATGCTTTTGGCTAATTTAGCTTATATTCTAGTAGGTTTTATTTTATTTAACCTTCCTGTTTCTTTAATGTTTGACATCTGAGCTTAAAGCTGGATTTTGGCATCTGTCCTTATGATGAACTGAAGCAAGACAGGCTAATTTGAGAGCTGCTTATTTCAAGACGTTTTGCAGTGTGCACTGCCTGAAGTCTGGTTTTTTTGAAAGGCTGGGATGGAGCATACAGCTCACTTGTTTTCTGCCATTTATGTTGAAACTGCTTTGGGCCTAAGGGGAATCCTGGGCATCTGAATATATTTGAACTTCAACAGCTGCAGTTTGCCTTAAAGTGTTTCATCTTGCATCTTTGGCAGGTTTTCAGTGACATGACTGTGAGAGAAGGAGAAATGGTCTGTGTGGAGCTGGTGGCCAGTGACAAAAGCAACACCTTCCAAGGGGTGATTTTTCAGGGGTCTATCCGCTATGAAGCACTCAAGAAGGTCTATGACAACAGGGTAAGATGCTTCTGAAAGACTGTGTCCTTGGCAGCGATGATACTCTGACCAGTTTTTCTTTGCTGCTGAGTATGTTAGCTTTTTGTCCTGTTTATCATCTGCATTGTAGTCTGTCTTTCTTGGCTTTGAAAGTTAACTGAAAAGTAAGGCTTTTGGCTCAGACAGCTGAGAGTATTCAGATCAGGATATATTACTCTGACGTTTGCCAAAAGGAATGAAGTAGTGAAGTTAATAAGGCAGTCAAGAATGTGACATAGGAATGGGTCTGAATAACATTGTTCTGGGTGCCTCTTCATTTCTGTGAAAGGTCACAGATATTTCTAGTCGCTTCAGAGGTGTGTTTTGCATGGAGAACTTACACCAAGGTAGTTATAAGAGTTTATGTAAAATGTGTTTTTCTTTAGTGTGTTTTGTACTTAACAGCTGTTTTCAGGAGACCACTGTAGTTTCACTGGCACACAAAGAAGTTTTATTTGCTTTCCTACAGAAACATGAAATGCCATCACTTCTAGCTCCAAATTCAGTACTTACAGCTGAGGTCAAGAGAGTGCAAAAGCCAATAAACTTCTCTGTTATGAAGACAGTCCTGAGAGGTTTAAAACAAACAAACAAAAAAAATCCCCACAATATCTACTCTGATTGTAAACTTCATTTCCCTTTGTTCCTGCCCTTGTCAGGACAATTTCTGAATAATTTCCTTTATCTCTGTTTTAAATGTGGGTAATCACTCTCTTGTAGAAGTTTCTTGAGGGAACATGAAACTGGAATTGGTTCTCTATCCCGCCATTGTCTTATGGCCTCACAAAATCTGTAGGTGGGTTATGAAAATACATGAGAATGCAGAATCACTAAAGACAATGTAAGAAGAAAGCCCTGTAGTGGAAAGACAGGATTTGATGTGTCAAAGTCACCTATTGACCTATAAATGTCCTGTTTGACCACACAGCTACTTTACATTGTTATCACTTCAAATACTCAATTAAGGCCAAAGATAAAAATTGAAATTTGACTATTCTTTTGACAGAACAGAAGCAATCTCTCTATGCTGGTCTTTGTATCAGGGGAGGTTTAGATTGGGTTTTAGGAAGAATTTCTTTACTGTAAGGGGTGTCAAGTACTGGAACAGGCTGCCCGGGGGAGTGATGGAATTG
>JAVHNF010022096.1:21501-32015 GCA_034783455.1 Micropsitta finschii | reverse complement strand
AAATAAAATAAAAAAATAAAATAAAATAAAATAAAATAATAAAATAAAATAAAATAAAATAAAATAATAAAATAAAACAAAACATTGTAGAGCTGTAAATAGTTAAGAGTTTTCTACCATTTTCTTTGCTGTAACAATTAGTTGTCAATTCCAGGTACACAAAAAATAAGTAATTATATATATGCATTATCTGGTTTCACAAAATAGTTTTATTTGTATAAATAGAGTAGTTATGTCTGGAATATTTCATGAATACATCTAGTAGGCCAAAATAAGGCTCAGCCTGTTGGCAGTTCTGAAGGATTGTTCTGTTCTGGGAAAAAAACCCCAAACAGTGAAATAACTACATTATGCCCTATTTATTATTTTGCATTTCTTCACTAAAAGGACTTTTAATTAATTCTGAGGAAAAAAAAAATAAAAGAAGGCAGACTTTTATACTGACTTATGTGACCCACATACCATGGTTATCATTTGCTCTTCTGACTCAGAGACTGTAGTACAGCTAACTCTGGAGACCTATGAAGGTAGTCTCTTCTTCCTGACACAGATCAGAAATGCTTCAAGCAGGGCTTGAGGTACAGCTGGAAGTAATCAAGGTGGATTTGCAGTTTTTTAATCAGTCTGTGAATGCCTGAAGCAGGTCACCTTTCTTTCCTGAGCTGTGAAGTGTTTAGGGCAAGGTGATACTTCTGGATTCAAAGAGAGCATGGCAGCATAGATGAAAATCTGAGCACTCAGATTAAATTTAGAGAATGCTATCATCTTTAACAGATGAAAAAAAATAAGACTAACTTGTAAACTGATCCAAACAGCAGAAGAACAGATATGGTTGAAAAGGAAAAGTAATGTTTCTCATGAAAGGAAGTAGTGTGCTGTTATTTAGTCAAGGTCTAATCAAAACCTCTGGAAGTCAAGGACTTAGCACAAGCAATGAGAGTTTATGATATCTCTATAATGTGCTGTGTATACAGCGTATAAATCCTTGAGAAATACATGAGGAATGATTCATCTAAAGGTTTTGAACTGTATCTAACTCCTTAATAAAAGCTAGCCAGTCAGCTTCTTGGGCTGTCTGTCCTGTTCTTCTCATTATGTTGTCTGGTCTGTAAACTAAATTTCCAAAGTCCTGAGCAGTGATGTGTAAAGACGTATATCTAATCTAAGGGATATTAGGTACAGACCAGATTCACCAGGATGTTCTTGCTGCTTTGTGTCATGATGGCAGCAGAAAGCAGCTGCAAAGCCAAGCGGTGCAGAGAACTTACAGCTGCTTTGTGGTGCCAGAGATGCAAAGCAGCTACAGCTCACTGATGAATATATCGTATAATCTCCAAATGCAATTTGCTATCATAAATATAATGTATTAAATTAATCTTTGGAATAATTCCATGGCCTCAAGAGAAAGAATATAGAAATAAGGCTGTTGTCTCTGTTATGACCATTTAACACACAGAAATTCTACAGAGAACACCAAATAATAAAAAATGATATATAGAATAGTCAGTGTTCTAGCCATTTTAGAGCTGCAGTAAGATTCATAGGTGAAATGAGAATAAGACTAATTTTCATTTAAATGAAGTTTTATGGGCAACACTTCTGACAGAATAAAGTTAAAAAGGGAAAAGGGGAGGTGAAATCATAATTCTATTATTCTAGTAAATAGAAATATATTAAATTTTGAAAAGCTTTTCTTTGGAATTATAATTTTTGTGTTATAATTAGCATCAAACCCCAAAAAATCATGACTTACAGAGAAAAAAAAATACAGGAAATATTTTGAAAGCTCATGAAATGGCATTTCTACTGAAATGCATTTTATTTACAAATTATAGGTGCACATGAATGCTGTCTTTCCTCCTCCTTACATTTTCAGTAATAATTTACATTAACATTTTTGAAGCATGCATTTTTCTGTCCCTTCTGGAATTTCTTCTAAGCAAACTTTTTCATAAATTAGAAGGTAGAACTTCATAACTAGGTTCAGATTTTGCAGTTACGTGTGACATCAAAAAATCATTAGTTCAGAAGAAGGTACTGGTTTTAATATCTTATTTCACATTAAGCACTGAAACACTTTTAGTACTTACATGCAAATATTTTTGTTCATAATTCTGTGATAACTTCGTTAACAAAGTTTCCATTGTAAATTAAAACTCTTAGAAAAACCTTTACAGACAGAAAAAGTAGGTATATCTTTATGGTATGAAACTGTGTTCAAGAGTATCTACTAGACCATTCCAGCTCTTATTCGTGTTAACTTTTCCCAACTTAAAGGCTGTATGCCTTTTAGCTGTTATGCTAGAAAATGCATTTTTGGTGCAAATGATTTACTGATCAATTTTTCACTCTCAATGCAAAATAGATATTTACAAAAAAAAGAAAAAAAAAAAAAACACCAAACAAAAAAACCCAAAAAACAACAACTCCCCCTCCCCACATGCCAGGCCTGTCTTTTCTAAAGAGCCTGTAACCTTCCATTCCAGCACTCAAGTGAAAGTTACAAACCAAAAAGCCATATCAAATGGTCCAGGGAAGAGGAAGGGATGAAGTTGTTGTTTGGGTTTTGTTGTTTTTGGTTTTTTTATTTTTTTTCTTCCTGAAGAGAAAGCATATGGCAAATTTATATAGGGAAAAGACTTTCTACATGAATCAAAAGATTTAACCTATTTATACAGGGAAAAGACTTTCTACATGACTCAAAATATTTAACCTTTCTTTGCCAAAACCTGAAGAGCCTAAAAGCTCATAACTCTGTATTAGTGCAGCAATTATATTAGCTTTCTGTATTTTAAAAACCTAAGACAAAAGTTTAATGCTTCTGACTTTGCTTTTTAAATAGAGAATTACACTAGACAAACTCCAATTTAAAATCTCAGTGGGGCTGGCAGCTGTATTAAAGAAGAGAGCTTTTTCACAGTACAAGCTTGTGGATTGATTTTAATAATGGACATTTTCTTTCCATACATCCAATATTTATATTCTTTTGTTATTTGAAAACTTGTCTGGGGACACATAAATCTGCCTGCATCATAATTACACTTGCCTACATTTCATGCCTATAATTAGGCTAGGATCTATGGCAGGAGCCATAGGAAAACTGGACAATCTATTCTGTATGGGTTAGTAAGACTCCAGTTATTTTTCCAAAATGATAATCAATATTATGGAGAAGAAATTAATTCTGTCAATTTTTCAGGAAGCTAAGGTTTGGCCAGGATGCATTTTTGGCTTATTCCTGAAAGAAAACATTCAGAGGACTCCTGAGTCTGTCTTCCCAAGTTCATGACTTTCTTTATTACAGTTGTTTCCAATTCCTTCTTCCTTTCTCTAGTTTTCTTCACCGGAGCTTGCTTGGAGGGTGCAATCCAAAACAGGAGCTGTTCACTGGCCAGGAGCGGTTGCAGGTAGCTTGCAGAGCAAAGCATCACTGCTGCAGCTCACTGTGCTCAGAGGGGAAAGGAAAACAAATGTAGGATGGTGGAGTCTTTTCAAGACAAAGCTTACGGTTGTACAACACAGTTATATTCAAACCCCCACAAATAATCCAAGAATCGGGCTTTCTATGGAAAGCCACTGGCAGCATTTTACTTTGAGTACTGCTGCTTCTTGGACTACAAATGTCAAAAGCACATCTATAACGATACGCTGCTGCAGGCTGGCCTTGGGAAATCCTTCACAAAAATCTGCCAGTGAGGCTGGGTCACTTTCCTCCTCCTACAAAGTCATCTGTTCTGGTCACAGCTACAATTTCTGCATTCTCCCTGGGGCTAAAGTAAGCATTACTGAGAAGAAAATGTGCATGACTTACAAATACACAGCACTCCATCACACACAGGTACTTTCAAATAAAGGACAGAAGGGCTTTCTCATAAACACCTGCATGTACACCGTGCTCTACCAGCATGATACCTGTGCCACTCTCCATACCGTTCACAACCAGTTAGGAACAAACTCTTCTACACCACACTTGCAGTAACATTTTTGCTGTACACTGTTGTCTGTCCCAGGCAGGATGACTGAGTGGCCAAAGCACCGAGTGGGGACTGGGGACTTAAGGCCTCTGGGGTACCGAGGGGCACCTACAGGAGCACAAAGACACCCGTCCCAGTTGGGAAGCTGGTTAGCATGAACAACCCTAGCTCTGAGAAACTGAATCTCCTCCTCCCAGCTCATGAGGACTCTCTCCCCAAGTATGTGCTGTTGGGAGGATGCCGTGCAGAGCTACCAAACATTTTGTTAAAGCACAGGATTTCCACCCTGTGAAAGCACTGCATGGGCTGCCTTTCCCTCACTGTTGCCGGGTGGTAATTGCTAAGCAGGAAGGTAGGGATTTGCAAAAGTGACTGCTCTTTATAGATGGCACATTTCCCTCTCTCAAGAGCCATAATCCCTCTGCTAGCACAAATCTCTGTTACCTTCTTCCTGTTTTCTCATTCCTGACTTCTTGTAAATGCTAATTTTGCATTTTTTTCTGTGTCTTTTTGCTGTCAAAACTGTAAACACTAGGTTATTATTAGGCATCTCATCAAAGGAAGATTTACAGATGCTTGGTCATTATTTTGTTATAATTTTACACATTTTTTTTTAACAGCATGGTAAACAAGGTATTGAAAATCTCCCGAAAAACAGTTTCCTCCTGCTCCAATTTGCAGTCATTTATAACTGACATCAGCTGTATTGCTGCTGCAGACAGGACTGCTGCATACATAACCATGCCCAAGGTTGCTCTAACATAGCCAGTTGGAAGCAGAAGTCTCCTGGAAAATATGAGGGCCTGCACCCCATAAGAGGAACAGCTACCTGAAACCACAGCCACAATCCTGCTAGCAGCCTTCCAGTATCCAAAGGGAGCCTATAAGGATGCTGGGGAGGGACTATTCATTAGGGACTGTAGTGACAGGACAAAGGGTAACGTGTTAAAACTTAAACAGGGGAAGTTTAGATTTGATATAAGGAAGAAATTCTTTACTGTTAGGGTGGTGAGGCACTGGAATGGGTTGCCCAGGAAAGTTGGGAATGCTCCATCCTTGGCGGTGTTCAAGGCCAGGTTAGACAAAGCCTTCAGTGACATGGTTTAGTGTGAGGTGTCCCTGCCCTTGGCAGGGGGTTTGGAACTAGATGATCTTAAGGTTCTTTCCAACCCTAACTATTCTATGATTCTATAATTCTATGTTTTACTTTATTTTATGTCCAAAATAAACAATATAATACTTTGTTAGAGCCAGGATAAGGAAGAGGAAAAAAGCCTGTCTTAGAGACATGAGAAAAGTGGTGAGGTGAAAAGGGAAAACAGTGGCAATGTTAATTCACAGCAGCCTGCTGAAAACAGGGTTGAATCATTAGGTCACTCTACAGAGGTCACAAAATTGCCATTCTATGACATAAGTTTCAATTAATATAGACAGTGTTTCGACACAAAAGTAGCAGTTGACCTGAGCTGAACCCATGTTGCATGAGAAGCTCATGACCAGTAACAGTTAGCAAACAGGAATTTTCCTGCAAGTGCAAGCTGAAAAGCAGTTACGTACCTGCAAAGCACTAAGCAAACATTTCATTCTGTGGCTCTCTAGGCAGAAATTGTGAATCCTCAAAAACAGCCGATGTGCAATGCTTCGTTCTCATCTTGCTGTGAAAGCAACCTGCTGAGAAACCCACAGTAAAAACCACCACCCCCCTAATGTGATTTCTAGTGTTGTTGACAAAAATGAAGTTTAGGATCTTTTCTGAACATGAATCCTAGAAGCGCTGAAATTGTTCCAATGCCTTTCAAGTTAAATTCAAGATTCCCACTGACATCAGTGAGTCTGGATTGGATTTATATTTCTTATTTTCTCGGGGAAGCATTAGTACTGTCAAAATAACTTCCATCAGTTTAAGATGGAGTAATGATACAGCAGTCACTTTTCATAAAATCATAGAATAATTTTGGTTTTAAGAGACTTCTGGGGGTCATCTATTTCAAACCCTGGCACAAGACATGTACAGTGAGATGGATTTACTTAGGTCTTTGTCCAGCTGAGTTTTTAATAGCTTTGAGAATGGAAATTCCACCTCTGTGGCCACCTATTTCTGTTTCCAGTCAGAACTCCCTGCATTGCGATTTTTGTCTGTTGTCTCTTTTCTTATCACTACGCACTTTGAAGAGTCTGCAGTTGAAGTCAGCAATTAAAATCCTCCCTTTTGCTTCTTTTCTTACAGCTCAACAAAGATGGTTCTCCAAGCCTCTCTTCATCTTGGTGGCCCTCCAATGCACTGCCTCCAGTATGTTGAAGAATCTACATATCCAGGAAAGGTACAAAGAGAATTGCTTAAATAGCTTTGATTTACATGCTTGTAGCTAGTATTTTGCCTGTTATGCTGTGACATATAACATGCTCTTTAACCTCACTAGAAAACTCAGCTATGCAAAATAAAACACTGCTATATTTTGCAGCTCTCCTGAACCTCATTGTGTTGACACCTGTGCTACCATACACAGAAAGCCATAGCCATATGGATCCTCAACAAAGGCTGCTTTCACTGAGGCTTAATGTCAAGTAAAAGTTAGTTCCAGAAAGTGGAATAGGTGAAATGCTCCTCAAAACACATAGACATAATGGGTTTGTGTTCCTGTAGATTTTAAACAAAACTTCTTGCAGCATGCCATCCTACACACCTTGAAGAGGAATAGGGCCCTCCTGACAGACCTATATCTTCTGTCCTGGGCAGTGCAGGAGACTTGCTTAGATGCTGATAGTATTGAGAGCAGTCTTAGAGCTGCCTTTTCTTAGTTTTGGTACCAGAAAGAGACTGTTAGAGTATCGGGTGCACCAAACTTTCCCTCTCCCAATATCAGCATGTCCTACCCTTCAGCCAATTAAGAAAGCACTAGGCTCTAATTTACTTCTCTGACACTCAGGGATTTTCTGAGATGAATAATTAGATCAGCTTTCTGTTTTATTGTGTTGCTGGAATGGAAGCTAATATTTAGCCACTGTATTTCCTCATTGCTGACTCCTTAAAATATGTATTATCTAAGCAGGCCTACTGCCCATGACTTTTGCTAACTGAGGTACACAAGGAAAACACTCATCTGCAGTAGTGTATGCTTCTAGAGCTCCTTGCAGAACGTTGTCATTAAAATGCCAATCACAGGGTTCTGCTAAGAGCCAGATCAGGCTGTGATTAGATTTTTAGGCCATATTCACTTTTGGACTTTTTGCCTGAGAAATTCCACAGATTCACATGCTTGATTATGCAGTTGCTTTCTTGAATTAATTAAAAATCTCTCCCCATGCTCAGTTTATAGGCCTCAAACTGATCTTTTCCATAATTTATGTTCTGATAGGAAAAGGTTAAGAAACAGAAATCTGGATTTTTCTCTTTAAAATGTTGGCAATGGTCATTCTCTGTTATTTTGTGTTCTGCTGTGGTAGAACCAGCAGAGGGTGCCTGAACTAGAGAGCTGGAATTGATAATGGAAGTGTGAAAAAAGGAAATAAACTTTAATTTCCTTCTGTATTAAAACCAAAGAGGAGTATGTTAACGAAAATGAAGATTAAAATTAACTGTCTTACAGAAACTGAACTATTAAAAACCTGTCAAAAAAGTAGTGCTAATAATGACGAGAAAAAATATTTGGGGACTAGGAAAGGATTTTTCATTATCTAATTCTGTCATTGGCTAACAGCTACTAAAGGACTGGTTCCCTGTGTTTACTGAACACATAAGCTACTCCATATGATACCTCTGTGTAAGGGGACGAAGCAAGAGAAAATCTTTCAGTGCAGGATTCAGAGCAGGTTCCTAATTTATGTTCCCTGGCCACCCCACAATGGAATTAGTTTCTGCCGACTATAGTGGGTGCTCAGGGAGACAAAGTTCAGCAGAATCAGTCTTTTGGACACCACCTTCTCCTCCTCCTGTCCCTCACTTAATATTAAATGTTGCAAGAGAGAAAGGTTTTGGTAGTTCCTTTCATGAATAGTCTTTTCGGTACCAGTACAGACAGCCCATGCAGAAAGAAACATTTATAGATTCATCACAATATATTTAAATAGAATAAATATTGTTTCACATATCTAAATATGTAACTGTAAAGTTCTAGATGTTGAAAGGGGATTGACTTTGGTGACCTTGAAACCCTTAGCTCAGGAGGATAGATGCAGAACAGGGATCTAAGAATCAGAATGTACGTATCAGTGACAAAGTCTGCCTCTTCTTCACCATCAGAAGAGGTTTGTTCTATATGAAGAAAGCAATAAAGCTTTTTTTTTTCTTTTAAAAGAAAAACATTAAATATTTTATTTCCCTCAGTTATCCACCTATGATAAGATTCAACTAACATGGTTCGTTCAGCTATGTTCTAACCTTACCTATAGCTATTCCTCTGAGGAAAAGTCCTTATATATTTGTATCTTGATGACTTCTAATATTTCATTTGTTTGAATAATCATGAAACATTATGTAGAAGTAATGTCTCACAGTGGCATTATCAGCAAATGGATTTTTGTTCAACCTACCTGAACATGTTCTGTATTTCTGTTATTTATATAAACACAGGTGATGTAGTCACACCCCTTAATGTAAACTAGTGAAAGTATGTTATGAAAAGGAAATGGGTAATACTACTGAAGGAATCTGGGTTCCATCACTGTCCCATCGTGCTAAACAAATCTTATCTTCATATAAATGGCCCATCTCCCGCAGCAAAGACTGGAGCTTTTCTGAAGTGTTTCATTATTTCTTTGAGTAAAAGCGCTTGTAATGTCAATAAATAGAAGAAGTCAAAGTAGTGTGGTCTAGAGGAATGAGCAGAGCTCTGGCAGGCAGACCTGAATAAATTCATCCTTCTGTGAATACTTAAGTCACATTGAAATACCCGGTTAGGTCAGTGCGGGAGACTTGATGCCCAGGAGCTCTTTGTCTGGTGGTAAACATCCTTTAAAAAGTAACATGCCCCTTTTAAGCAGACACAATTAATGCAGTGTCAGTAAAAGCTTGTGGAGCACTTTGCAAATGGAAAGTGAAGCTAAGCAGTTTGTAATCTAATTGAAAAGTCATGGATTTGAAATTTAGAAGAAGGGCAGGGCTGAGTGTCACTGCAGGTGGCTGGGATCACTGTGGAGTTCTACAGCTTTAAACACAAGCATCACACTGTATAGAGGGTAGGAAATGACTCTTGCCTCCTATATTGAGGAAATCCTTCCCAGGGGATGCCACAGAAAGTCACTGACTAACAATTAGGAATCATCTACTTCTGTGTCTGAAGATGTTTTCTGTATTTGTCCTGGCTGTCTGAATAAGAATTGTCTTGCCACTGTGTGTTTTTATATTACTATTTTGTATTTTTTGTGATTCTCTGTTGTTAGATGTTTTCCAATGGTTTTCTGAGGGAGGAAACAGTGAGGTGTAGGGTGAACCCAGGACAGGAGGAAAGAGGAGGAAAGAATTATTTACTCACAGTTATACCACTTTACCTTGGTATTTACTTAACAGCTGCAAAGACCTGTGTAACCATCTTTGCTATGTCTTTGCTAGTAAGTAAAACAATCTTTGGGCTCTCTGTTCCTGAGACCAACTGGCCTGCCTGGCTTGTGTCTGTAGCTAATGCCTCTCAGACATACATCACCCTCCTTGGGATAGTGTTTATGGGCAAAGCCATACCATGAACCACAATAACTGTTTAAAAGAATGGACGATCAGCTGCCACTGTGTGACTCCTTGCCTTAGCCCTGTTTCATTTACTGGTATAAATGGAGCTTACTCTGGCAAAAAAGTTTACCTTCTATTGCTTGGGAAGAGGTTGTACTGAACAGTAATGCAGTGGCCAGGAAGGCAGGACCGACAACTTTATTTACTGCTTTAAAAATGGATAGCAGACATAGTAGCTCGACTTGCCCTAATTAGAACTAGACTTCAGGTTTTAAATTGATGAGAGCTCACACGTAAGACCTTAACTTAACAGACTGAAATGAAAAGGATGCAATAAATAAGTAAGATTAAGGAGAGATTTGAACATTGGAAAGATGGAAGTTACTTCCTTCAAGTCTCTGTAAGTAGCCTGAGTAAGGAGGCTGGGGGATGGGGGACTGTGTGTGAAAAACGATGAAGATAGAGCAACATGCTAAAAGCTGAAATAAGAGATAAGGGTAGGTAGGAATGCAGAAACTTAAGCACACAAAAACTCAAGGACTTGAACTCAAGAAGGTAATGCTGAAAGCAGACACCTTGTGCTCTGTCCTGGATTCAGCAGTAGCGGTCATTTTTCTCCTTCTTAGTAGCTGGTGCAGTGCTGTGTTTTAGACTCTCAGCCTCAAAACAACGCTGATAACACTGATGATTTTAGTTGTTGCTCAGTAATGTTTACTCTGACTAAGGACTTTCTGAGTCTCATGCTCTGCCAGGGAGGAGAGGAAGCTTGGAAGAAGCAGAGACTGGACAGCTGACCCAAACTAGCCAAAGAGGTATTCCATACCACAGCACGTCATGCACACTATATAAACTGAGGGCAGTTACCCGGACGGCTCAGA
>JAVHNF010022096.1:0-16059 GCA_034783455.1 Micropsitta finschii | reverse complement strand
TGGCTGCCCCATCCCTGGCAGTGTTCAAGGCCAGGTTGGACAGGGCTTGGAGCAACCTGGTTTAGTGGAAGGTGTCCCTGCCCGTGGCAGGTGATTGGAACTGGATGGGCTTTAAGGTCCCTACCAACCATTCTGTGGTTCTGTGATTCTGTCTCTTCTGTGCTGTAAACTGTAATTATGGAGAAAGGTTTTAATACAAGTTAGGCAGGTTTTATTTCAATCATTCAATTCTAGAGGGAGAATTCAGTTCTGGATTGTGTCACTGGCAGGTGCTATATTGCTTCCCGTCTTCTAAATACTTGTGTGGACAGGAAACAAGGGTTTCTGGGTGCTAGGTAACTTTCCTGATGGGTTGTTCACAGGCAGAGTAATATTATCAAGACAAGGACGATCTTTTTACCTGTGAAAGCCTACATATCTGAAAGCCAGCTCCTGAAGCTGGGAATAATGGTATAATTCTTTAGGCCTGTGGGGAGAATGTTCTTTAAGCCTCTCCACCCCAAAGTTTTTCATAAATGAAAGGACATGGCAACCTTGTGCTACAGGAGCTATAATATATTGGGAAAAAAACCCTAAATAGAACTACAAAAGCATTTCCTGGATTACTTGTGGTACTACTCTGTTCAACCTCTTGTGTGCTGTACCTTGTAACACAGTAGTTAATGGTTAGTATAATATGTTTTTATTTTTTAATTTGGCAAGGTTAATTTTTAAACTTATTTCCAGTAGCAACAGGACATTAATTGCGAAACAAGCTGATGGTTTGATCTTGTTCTACATTGGCATCTGAGCTAGTTTTTCTGTTATGTTAACTCCCAGTAACTCAGTGCTTAGTAACTGTCAGCATTGGGGAATCAGTGCAAAACTTTCCTTATCTCAGTTAATTATTCTGCCCACAGAACAGGATCCTGAATAAGTGCAGTGAAGCTGCCCAATACAGGTTGGGAACAGTGAAGCTAAGTGGTACAGGGAAGCGGATTTGTTTTCAGTAGCAAGAGGAGATAGATGAGTGTGGTAAGCAGGGTTCAAAGTACGTCTGTGTGTTGTTTTGTTCATGTAGTGTTTGTCTATATGGGTTTTCTGCCAGAAAAGTAACAAGAGAGATGAGCCCCCATGTTTCTTGTGATTAATTCACTGAATTTGTAATGTATTCGAATAAAACTGTAGGAAAGAGTGTGAATAGGATTTAAAGACAGCAGCTGTTTGGTATAATGATTAATACTGTGATCATTCCTACAACTTCAGCAACACCCCTTTCCTCTTCGCAAGTTCATAACCTTAGAATACATCTCTCACTTAGAAAGTGATTGTTGTTGCTGTTACTGGTTTTGAAAAAAAAAAAAAAAAAAAAAAAAAAAAAAAAGAAAGAAAATGAACCCCAAGCAACCCCAAACCATCAAAGCTTGGGTTTAGGAGGGGTTTTTCTTTGGCTAAAATACAGTCAGCTTAAAAAAAGATGAATAGTACTCACTGTCAGCCCCACAAACTCCAGCAGAGCTCTAATAGTCTTAAGTGCTCTCTACTCTTGTCAGAAGGGTAGAATATTTTGATGCTGGTCTCTTCATGCGATTTGTGTCATTAAGACTCTGAAAGTAGAAATTTGAAACACACTGCAGTGTAGAGAGAACTAGGAACTGATTACTGAAGTAAACAGGAAGTAAAAGCATTTTCAGCCTTGGCTGCAGTGAAAAAGAAGTACTTCTGCTAACTTAGAAGAGTGGGTAAATTTCAGTGAGCCAAGAAGTGCTGTTCTGGCCTTTTTTAAGAATAGAGCTGGCTTTAATTCCGAGGAACTGTATTTGGCTCTGCTGTTTGAATTATACCATGAAAACTTTCTTGGTATAATATTGTTGGAATTGCGCTTCTTTACAAACTTGAAAAATAGAAAGAAGAGCTCCTGTCAGTGCTCTGAGTACTTGAGTCAGATTTTCAGTAAAACTAGCATTCACTGATCTTGAACACATACAGGTGTTAGGCAGTGATGTGTTCTGGAAAGTGCTCTGATATTAGTGATTATTCATCGTAGAATCATTGAATGATTTGGGTTGGAAGGGACATTAAGGATCCTATAGTTCCAACTCTCCTGCCACAGGCAGGAGCACCTTCCATGGACCATGTTATCCAAAGCCCTGCTTTGAACACTTCCAGGAATGGGGCATCCACAAATCCTTAAATCACATTCTAGAATTAAGTGGGTGTTTTTCAGTCATCTGTTGTATTTGATTGTTTTGGATGTGTGTCTGGAAAGCTAAGCCTCTTCCCAGTCCCCAGGTGCATCATGATGTAGGGAAGATTGCAATCAAGGGGAACAGTCATATAAGCAGAGGAGTAAAAGGAGTAATTTTTACTACCAGTTGAAAAAGCATGCCTGGGCAGAGACTATGAGTACATGGAAAATTCACACATGCGCTTACACCTTGGGAACTCTGTGTCCAATGAGAGAATTAACCTGCATCAGATACAAACCAAAGTGGATGAACACCCATTTGGTTTGTTATGATTGTCTTTGTTCAGAGAGTTCTATTCTGTTGGCAATTACTTGGGAACATTTTTGAGGTAGAACATTGTTGGGAAAGGTTTGCATAGGCTTTTGTTTGGATCTGTGATACAGTAACTGTTCCCTGTCATTTTCAAGAATTCTCTTGTCCCTTTTCCTCTGAAGCTCTTCTTGATGAGGTTAGTGAAAATGCTGTGGGTGGGTGGCTTGCAGAAATGCCGTGCTACTATCAGGTCAATAAGCACTGGTTATTCAGGTTAGCCTTGGAACAAAGTTCAAGTGGCAGCAGAACAGCTATGAACAATTTCACAACTACATGTGACCAAAAGATAAAGAAGTCAGGATTTTGTAATAGGCCCTCCAAAAAAACATATTTCTTAAAAACATTTTCAGATTATACCCCTACAGTGACTTAATTTTTCTCCTAGCATTGGCAGTGTGTGAACTGCTGTCTTGATTCTTTTGATAGAAAATGAACTGCGTGGAAAGGTTGTCTGGGTGACAGGAGCTTCGAGTGGAATAGGAGAAGAGCTGGCTTACCAGCTATCAAAGATAGGAGCCTTGCTTGCCATCTCAGCAAGAAGAGAGGATGAGCTGGAAAGAGTGAAGAAGAAATGTCTTCGTAAGTACAACTTACTACTTCATGTGAGCAGTTTTTGTCTTGCTGTGATGAAGTTGCTGCAGAGATACTAACCCACATATTGCAGGAATGAATTTCATGGTGAAAGTAAACTTTATACATAGCTTCACCGTACATTTGAAGCTGGTGTTTTGTTTTTGTGAGAACCCATTGTATAGCCTTGCATTATGAGTTCCTTCATAAGCCAGTGTTACCTAAATATCTCATGATCGTTTGCAAATGGTCTTGTAAGATACTAGATTAAGAAAAGGAATAAATACTGTGGGGAATGGAGGAAACAGTCTCATGGGTATCATCCTATTAAGAACCAAGCCATATGGCTGCATGCTGCTAAGAAGTCTTCTTTCTTCAGGTTTGTGCCTGTTACAGGCAGACTGGCAACTGACTGTCCTTTTTGGAGAAGGAATTCATAGAAATGTTCAGAAAAAGTTGTTCTGAGCAAGTGCAAGAGAAGATCTGTAGATCAAGAGGAACAAATGTAAAGCAGAATGTTAAACTATTCCAGCTATTTTTCATATGCTTACTGAGTCAGTAGGCTTTCATTTCTCCTGTCTCTCTTTTTCCTTTGTGTTTTTGTGCTCAACACTGAAGGAGATTGTTAATTCATGCTGATAAACAGAGGTTTTGAACGTGATTAACATACCTTTATCAATCTGTTTATCCTTCATAGCTCAGTATGCAGTGTTTTATACTGTATTATCACAGTTCATTCCTGGTAATGTTAATAGAATGTCCACAGTCTACTTGGAATGTATGCTAATGAATAATAAAGTGTTTGTCTTGGGTTAACAGCTCAGCATTTCTAGAAATCTAAAAGTTGGCATACTACAAAAACCTGTCAGGAAGCTTTCAAAACCGTGCAGCTCCTTAGTTCTATTTTCTGATGCTTAAAAAACTCACTCAAGTAGTTATCTTCAAAAAGGAGCATGGAACATAAGATGACAGTGTGGTTAAGTGGTAGTTTGTCAGGGCAAAATTCCAGTGCTATATGGTGCAATGTTGCACCTGTGGCTGGTTTTGACATTGCAAAAACCCACTAGATAGGCTGGCAGGAGCCATAATCATGGCTATGCATTTTCAGATAACACTTGTATGAGAGTGCGATGTGCTGAGGAATATTCAGAAATAGTATCTAAATACATGTGAACCAATTTATCTGAGATGATTTCTGCCTCTGCTGACTTTTAAGTGACCCTGTGAAATGTCTTAGCTGTGGTATATACTGGCTTTATAGTCTTGTGTAGCTGTGTGTTTTGCAAGTATATGCTACTGAACTGTAACTATAGGTCAGATTTGATATATGGAAACTCTTCAGTGACATAGTTATTCCACATTTTCTATATCCAGCCTTCAAGTAGTGGAAGAGAGTAATTGAGGCCACTTCCCCTCTTATCCTTTTCAAGACTATGTAAACCCAGCTTCAACCCCTTTCTTTGATTATTATGTGCAGTAGCCCCCATAGCTAGCTTAGTGACCCCCTATGCTATCTCCAGTTTATCAGTATTTGTCTTGAGTTAGTGGTGTCCAAAATTGTGCACAATACTGTAGATGCAGTCTTAGAACACTGTGTAGAGGCACTTAAAAATCACCTCCCTTAGTCTGCTCTTGCTAGTGCAGCCCACTAACATCTGTAATTGGCAGAGCTAATAGCTGAATTACATTCAATTTGCTGTTGTCCTTCGATCTGGACATTAGTTCTTGTTTGGAGAGCTGGTAGGTAGTCATTTGGGTGTTGGCCTGCAGTACTGCATAGTATTACTCTGTCCCAAGTGTGAAATTTTGGATTTGACTTATTGAGCTTAATGAGGTTTGTCAGACCATTCTTGGAGCTTGTTAAAACACCCCTGAAATGACAGTCCTACCCTTCAGCACAGCAACTGCTCTTTTGAACTTGATGTTAACTGAAAGTTTGATGAAAACCTGTCTTTTGTTCCATCATCTGGGTCATTAATAAGACATTAAAAGATTAAAAGATCATAGAGGGATACCACTGGCCACTAGTTAGACTTTGAATGGTTGGTTACTATTTTTTTCTGTGGTGATCCATCCTGTTTTTCACTGGCATTGTGATCCACTCACCTAGAACCCTGATATTTCCCCAGTATAGCTTCCAGGATTATGTGGAAGACAACATAGAAAGCTACTTAGTTAAGGTAAAGAACCTCCACTGCTCTCCTATTGTCCCCAGAGCCAGTCATCACCTAAAGCAGTTAAGTTGGTTAGGCATTATAAAAGCCTGTCTATGCTGGCTTTTCCCATTCACCTTCTTGTCCTTCATATACTTGGAAATTGCGTTCAGGAGGAATTGTCATATAGTTTTGCCAAGGACTGAGGTTAGGCTGTGTGATGGCTGTGTGACACTTGGTTTTCTCCAGTTAATGGGAAGCTACTTGACTTACCAAGTACCTTCCAAAAATGAGTGACATTGGTCAGTGCTTTTGAATCTTGGATGTGTATATTGCCCTGCTTGTATGTGCAGTCTGTCCCTAACTTGGTCTTCCTCTGACATTGGTAGTATTTCTTTCCCCCAGAGTCTAGCCTCAGGAGTGCAGGAGACCTGAGAGAAGATCTTGCCAGTGAAGACTAAGGCAAAGAAGAAAATGAGTACCTCATGTTTTTCTGTGCCTGTTGTCACTTCCTCACCATCCCTATTCAGCAATGAGCTCCCTGTCCTGTCTTCCTTTTTTTGATGCTGTAACTATTAAGTCCTTGTTGCCTTTCACATTTCTCATCAGTTTCAACTCTGAGAATTGATCTTCTTGATCCCATCCCTGCATGTTTGGGCAGTGGGTCCATGTGCTTCCTGGGTGGCTTGTGTCTGCTTCCACTTGCATGTTTTCTTTTTGCAGCTGAGTTCAGGAGTATTCTGTAAGATTTGAGTAGTGCAGGATGGATTAAGATTGAGCTGCAGCAAGTAACATCAGTTTGAATTTGGCTGAATTATAAGGCATAATTTGAGCTAATGGGCTTTAACATGCCTGCTCTAGATGCTGTACATGGCAGCAATGTAACTAGGTGATTTTTATATTAATGTCAGAAACCAGCATATATATCTTGGTCAAAATTTAGAGACACCAGCCTGTGATACATGTTTATGCATTCTGCACTGCTTAAAAGCTGAATGAGAGAGAGAAGGACCATACCGTAAAAGCTATGGTAATACCTGTTGAGTCATGCATATGCCAACTTAACACTTCATTGCACTTCTGCAGGAGGGAGAGAAAACAGCTTGTATAGCTTGCATGGTTCCTGCAGGTGGCTTCTCTGTTTCCTCCAACCCCTCTCTGCATCATGAGTTGAATTTCACCGGTAATGTTGGAGGCTGTTTTCTCTCAAAAGCCCTAAAAAGTAAAAAAGTAGGTGGGGGAGATGTTTCTTGGTTTGACAAAGCTCAAATAGGATTTAAATATGGATAGGCCCAATGAATGACAGTCTGTAAATTGTGGAATTATGTAGTTATTGAGGTTGGAATGGACCTCAGGAGGTTATATTGTTCAGCCTCTGCTAAAAGGTCATGATCTATTAAAGGGCACTATACAAGATAGAAATAAAAGCTAAAAGAAGAAATGCTGAAGAGCTGAAAAATAGAGGCCCTATGCTAAGTAATACTGATCATGTTACAAGAAACTGCTAACTTGGATTAACATGTATTGAAAGGAGTTGTTAATCTGTAAACCTCTAGGAGATCCTGGGGGAAGGAGGTGTATGCTTGATGTTGTAACAAAATACTATTCTAAGTCAACATTACTTATGCAGCTGTCTTTCGAAAAACAAGTTGGCTTTGGGTGATTATAATCATGTTTCAGTTAGAAAGTAACTAGAACTTAATGGACCATGAGCAGGGAAGAGGCAGCCCTTAGCTGCTTTAATAGAATGTCAGAAGACCTGCTGCTTGGTGGTTGGGCAGTTTGATCCCAACTGGAAGCCATGTAGTGTAGAACTGTTATGTAAGGAGACTTTAAAGGACCTCCAGAAAACATAAAGCTGTTTCACAGCTGAGTGAAAGTGGCCATTGTTCTGGGTAGACTGAGCTTTGAGAGCTCAGTTTCAAGTATGTTGCACCTGAGAGCTGGTGGCTGTATGCAACTGACACTGCATCTGAAACACATCACTAAAGGGTGCTTGCTGAAGTATGTTAGCATTTGTGTAAAACAGTGAACTATAAACTAAGGTCTGGGAGCAAGTGTTTTTCTGGGTTATCGTAATTGATCCCTTAAAAACATTGGTTTGGTAACAGGCAGAAAATGAAGTGGAATACTAGGGTTAAAGGAAAGGAGAACATAATTTTGACAATGTATAAATTGGGACATGCATGTGCCTTCAACACTGTGGACAGTTCAGGTCATCTGCCAGATTTAAAACAGGATGAGTGGACAATAAAAGTATAGAAAAAGGATAACAAGAATGTCAGAAGTTTTGTAAAAGCTGCCTGTGAGGCATAACTAGAGCAAGGATTCCTCACCTGAGACAAGAACTAGGGAAAGATGTACAAGTCTGAGTGTGTTGGGGATGGAAGTCAGATTGGACTGCGGTTTGCTCCAAAACAAGAACTGTTCTTCTGGTTTGGTATTTCCTGAAGTTTCTTACATAATGTAAAAGATCATTTCATTCCTTATCAGCAGTCTCCGTCTCTTCATTTGCTCTTTTCTCCTCTGCCTGTATAACTTTCTTGGCTGAGTTGATTATGTGGTCCTGTTAATCCACAGCAGAAACTTGCCCTATCTCAGTACATCTTAACTGCAAATCTGCTTGAGGGAGCATGAGGTACAGTTGTGTCTCTCAGAGAGGGAGTTAAACTACATGGATTTTAGTGGTGTATTTCTGGAAGAAATGGAGGGGAAGATGCACATGAAATGGTTGGAGGGAGCAATAAGTGGAAATACTGGTAGCTTTAAACCAGACAGATGGGTTTATTTTAACTAGTAGCCTAAATACTAATGACCTTTGAACAGAAGCAACTAACAGATTTAACTAACCTCCTTATTTGTACATCACTGTAAGGGTAAAGTTCAGTCTTACCTGTGTAAGTAGTAATCAAAACGTCAGAGCTCTTGGCTCACTAAAGAGGGCAGCTGGTTAAAGGGGAGTAGGTACACTTAGTTGTGGCTAGGAATCAATTTAGTAACAAAAGTAGCACTATCAAGTTAACATAAAAAAAAGTAGAAAAAAAGAATCCTGTTAAATGTAGCTAAAAAAAACCCTGAAAAGATAAACCTTAAAGATTTTATTTTTGTGAGTCATCTGCCCCAAAACCTCAGGGTCACACATTATTGCTCAGGAAATATTTTTTGTGGAAAAGGTCAGTTGTTCTGAAGGGACAGTGGTAAAAATGCTCAACATGAAGGCTTGATGACAGCTGACTTTTATTTCAGGAGATGGATATATTAAAAGCTGTCAGTTAAACAAAACCCTTCTCCTTCTGCCTCCTCTTGTGACTCTTCAGCAGTCTAACTTCTCTGGACTCTGCCTCACAGCTACTCATACACGCTTGACCAGCTGACATACAAGCAAAGTGCCAAGGCTGCCAATATGTCATGCTTCTGAATGTCTCAGTGAAAAACTTCAGTTACGTGTTACTCCTAAAAATTGTAATTTATTTGGGGAATTGAGTGAAAAGCTACACAAAGTCAAGCTTTTCAGAAGCAAAAACATAATGGTGAGAAAGAAAAGACTGGGTAAGAACAGATTAAAAATGAATTCTGTGTGGAGATCAAAATGAAAACAAAGCAAGCATTTTATTTCCAACTCAATGTTATGGCTTCTTGGATTCTTTTTAGTGAAAATTAAGTGTTTAAAAGCACATTACATTTCCCACAGTTGTTACATTAGTAGTCTTACTGGTTCCCATTTACTTTGTTTTTAGAGATTAGCAGCTTGGATGAAAAAGATATCCTTGTTCTGCGTCTTGACTTGACTGATAGAAGCTCTCATGAAGCTGCAACCAACAGTGTTCTTAAGCATTTTGGCAAGGTAAGATGTGCTTTTGGGGTTAAACTTCCTTTTTTTTCCCTATGCCCTATACTTGCATTTATGTTCATGTTTCACTTCTATTCTGTCATATGGTAAATTCACTTGCCAAAAAGTACCTGAATTTTCATCCCTTCTGTTGCGTGTTTCTGGGTTTCAACAGGCTTTGCAGAGGTGCAGCAATGAACAAGTAATCACTGATCATTGCCAAGAGCTAAAAATTCACTTGCTTGACGTAACTGAATTTCTGGGCCAACTGGAGCAATTTAGGGCTTAAATTGTGTTTGGAAGTCAGAACATTTATTTTGCGATTTCAGTAAAGTGTGTAATTTGGGCTCAGAACCATATGGAACAAAACTGGTTGTCAGCACAACTGTTTGCCTTCTTTGGTGCAGAGTTTTCTTGATTGCTAGTCCAGAGTTGAGGCAGTAGCAGTCAGATCTAGCCAGTATTAAAAACAGTGTGCAAAACTTCAAGCTGAGCCTTTAGATCACTTGATTTCACTGTGAAATTAGTGGTACCAGATTTGTTTCTTCTGTTCTTTACTTTAGTTGGTTTCTGCTTTTGCACAAAACTTTTCAGAGGTCACCTTGGAGGACCCAAAGGTTAAGTGTTACTTGCTGAAGTGCAGTAAGGTTAAAAAAGTGTTGTGTGGAAAACAAGTTTTCAGCTGCCAGTTTTCTTGTACTAGGAATTAACCTTGTTTGGCATCAAACACTGTATTCCTGGTGTGTTGACTCAGCCCAAAATGAGCCAGCCCTCAGTTCAAAGGGGATATCTAGCTAGGGGGGGAGCAATTGCTGAAACTTCTTCAGGAGCTGATCCATCTTATTGGCATATGGTAGAGATAACCCTAGAGGGAAGGGAACAGCCACTTAACAATTGCCTGAGAAAGCACAGATATTAAAGGAGATGTGTTCTATTAATTTATCATTGTATCTTTCTTGAGATTGATGTTTTGGTCAACAACGGTGGACGTTCCCAGCGTTCCTTGTTTGTGGATACAAATCTGGATGTCTATAGTGCCATAATTGAGCTCAACTACCTGGGTACAATCTCTTTAACAAAACATGTCCTGAATCACATGATCCAAAGGAAAAAAGGAAAGATTGTTACTGTGAGCAGTGTGATGGGTATCATGGGAGCTCCCCTTGCCACTGGGTACTGTGCCAGCAAGCATGCTCTGCAGGTAAGTTAAATTTCTGAGGTTAACTAAATCTTGCGTAATAGACCAGCATAGGTTAGTGCCATAGCCAAAGGACTTTGTAGTGAGAACAGAAGTGTCACCTGTAATTGCACACAGCATTATGCAATTTCTTCAGGTTTTGAAAGTCGTTTGGAATTTATTTTCTCTGAAATGTGAAATATGTCTGCTCCCAGTGTAAATTTGTTTTCCTAACTAAAATCTAAATGCCATCTTAGTTGGGCTTAACCACTGCATAGTTAAATACCAGTGAGAAACCCAAAACCTTAGCCTCTGGCTTTCAGATGGCTTTCAGATGAAGGAATACCTAAGTCTGTGGATTATTCTGTTGCATCTAGAAACCCTAATGTTCTCATCTTAATTCAGTTAGGGAGAAGGAAAAGTCACTGGTGAGGGTTTTAAGACTACTGGCAGTCTTCAGGACAGTAAAGTGAGAATGGTGAGTGGTGAAGCAGACTATTTAGAGATCAGAATTTGTGATCTGGTGGGGAGCATCTGAATGAGTCTTCCCAACAGTTCTGAATCTTGCTGTGGTGTGAAGAACCAGCAGCTCATTGTCTTTTAGGGAGTTATCCTGTGCTTAACGCTTAACTTTCAGTACTGCTTGGACAGGGCTTTTGACAAGAGTCTCACATGTGTAGAAAAACATTGAAGAGCTCGAAAAAGTATCTGGGGGGAAAAAAAGACTGCCTGCATCACAGAGGAATTGCTTATTTAAACAGCAGATTTGTTCAGATGTGTGTCTTTCATCACTGTTTGATTTCTGGCTTACATACATTTTGATCTCAGTAAAATAAACTTTCACTGTGCTGAGGTTTGAAAAAAACCAGCACCTTTTTACTCCCTGCTGGGTTTAAGCACATAATCTGAGTCAATAACATTGCTTAAGCTACATGATCTATGGCCTTTGATGGTTTGTCTAACAGCAATAAAAATGTAACAAGTGGCTGACACTGCAAAGCTACCAGACACTTGAAAGAATGAAGATGTAAAAGACAGTGACAGGTCTCTGCTAATAAAGTTTCAGTTAGTGGTGGGGAGAGATCTACTGCTCTACATTTGAGCGCCAGTGGTGAAACTGCTGCCAACTTTTGGGTTAAGTCTAGTAGATTTAAATTAGAAGAATGCAAGGAGCAGAAGCATGAATTCCCCTCATGCTCCTTTATTTAATAAGTGTTCTTCCACTTGAACTATCTTTTGGGTGTGGTGGGGCATGGTTTAACCATGGCTCATTAGTTGCAGAGCAGAGGAATTAACATGTTGCTGTAAAAAAACCAAAACAAACAGACAAAACAACCCAGAACTCTGAATCTCTTGTTACGGTGGAAAATATGGGCAAGGCTTTAAAGAGAGAGTTTCTGGCTTAATTAAAATAATCTAACCGAACTACTTGTCTCTTTGTTAGCTTCTACGTCTGCTCAGTAACCAGGCCAGACCCCAAACTTCCTTTCCTGTTTTTCTTTCAGAGCAGTTCTGTTGTTGCAGGTGTTAAAACGTGATTTGCAAAGTAGATTTTGGAAGGGCTCTGTCTGAGGGTCTCTGGTCAGTCTGGAGTCATGGCTGGATGTGGGCATGGAACCCCAGAAAACTACAGAAGCTTTTTTTTAAATATCAAACTTCACCAGTAAATTCAGGGAAGGGAAATCTGTCGGAGTGTCAGGCCTCTCCAGTAGCCCATTGCCCAGCTCTGACGATGACCAAGAAGAGATCTCTAGAGAGAGGGTAGGTCAAAGATGTGACAAAGCATAAAGTGATGCTTTCCCTGTTGTGTTTTCCCAGCATGGATCAGCCCATATTCTAAGATCTTATTGAAATGAAGATTGCATTTTAGCCACCAGTTATTAAATGTGCAAGCCCATCTGACATGAATTCATCTATTATGGTTTTGGGGTTTTTTTAATTCATGCTTTGGAGTCCACCAGAGCTGACACAATTACTACTGCAATCTTATACAATCTTAATCATGTCTTTTATGAAAAAAGTCCCTTCTTTCTTCCTTTTGTTTGGCTTTGGTTGTGTTTTTTGGGTGGTGGTGTTGTTTTTTAATTTCTTTTAAATGGCAGTTGGAGGAGGAAGGAAGGAATTCTGTTAAGAATTAAAGTTTGTTCTTGATACAATCGTGCTTTGATTCATGCCAACTGGAAATCTTCATGACAATGTTCTACTGATGAAATTACCCTTTATTTCAGTTCTGGGAGTGCTGTAAGAGCATGAGTTGAGGCCATGGGAGTCTGCATATGACTGGTGCAGCCTCTCTCCTGGTATGATGATGCTCATGAAGATCATGTGCCATTCATTTAGTTGCAATTCATGTAATTGGAGGCATGTGGGGTGAATCAGAAATGGTGGCCTTCAAAATATTCCTTAATCACGAACTTGTCTAATAAGCACGTGGACTGCACTGAGCAGCAGCCACTACCCTCTTTGTTTTCTGGTCATTAGGGGATCGTTTCTGAATGTTTCTGTCATGGTAGAAGTCGTCTCAGCCTTGCTGCCTTTAGCATCTCCTAGGATTTAGTCACAAAGCTGGAAAGGCCTAGGGGAAGGAGAGGGAATGCAGACCTCTTGAAATGGAGGGGGATAGCAGAATGGCCACAGAGCAGAAACGGGAGCTAGCTGTGATCTCTAGCTACATGCATTGCACATGTACTGGCTTCGCACCCGTTTAATGAAATCACACTGACTTTGACAGTGCAACTGAAACAGCATTCTGAAAGAAGCCTCAGCAGCCCTGTGTGCTTCAGCTGCTGTGAAGGTGATTTCCAAAGGTAACATAAGCTCACTGAACCAATGCTCAGGTTTGGTACTTTGCAACTTGCTGAGGTAAGCAGGGCTCCCCTCGGAATACTGGAAGAGTGGTGTGTGCTGCAGCCAGTGCCCTCTGCAAGAGAGTGTCTGAAGTCGCCTGCAGTGCTGTGTGCCTCTGGTGGCTACTCATGGCTGCAGGCAGGTGTCTGTTCTTAAGTAGAACTTGGGTCCCAGAAGCCTGCCAGCATTTGAGCTGATGTAGTGCTTTGTCACAAGTGACCAAGTGATGTTTCTGGCTTCCTTTTCTATCACAGCATTCCCAGACACAAAAACTTTAAACTCCTGGAAGCAGAATCATAGAATCATAGAATAGTTATGGTTGGAAAGAACCTTAAGATCATCCAGTTCCAACCCCCCTGCCATGGGCAGGGACACCTCACACTAAACCATTCCACCCGAAGACTCATCCAACCTAGCCTTGAACACCGCCAGGGATGGAGCATTCACAACTTCCCTGGGCAATGCATTCCAGTGCCTCACCACCCTCACAGCAAAGAATTTATTCCCTATATCCAATCTAAACTTCCCCTCTTTAAGTTTTAACCCATTACCCCTTGTCCTATCACTGCAGTCCCTAATGAAGGGTCCCTCCCCAGCATCCTTATGAGCCCCCTTTGGATACTGGAACAAGTACATCTTGTGTTTGTGTTCTTCAGGCAAAATGGGACTCAGTTCTGTTCCTCACCACCCCAAATCCACAGGGTGTGACAAGGGACTGTGGGCTGGGAGAGCTGTCACTCAGTCCTGCTCGTTAACTGACAGTTGCCTGAAGGAGGGAGGACAGTTGCATAGGCCACTGTTCAGGCTGTGCTTCTAGGAGAGCCTCAGCTTCCCATCAGTGCTGGGTGAGGAGGATATAAAGCACTCGTGAACAGGGAGCAGCACCATGTTCTCCCTTTGCCCGTGTGGCCATGCTCGTGACACAAACTGCCTCCCTCTCTCCTTTGGGGTCTGGTGTCTTGTTATGTTCTCCTCAGCAGGCCTGGCACAGTCCTTTCACAGAAGTTGTGCTGTGATTTGGGAGCTAAGGGATCTTTCCTGAGATAAGTGGGCCCAGGACCCCTCAGGGAATGAAGGGGATGTGGATTGTCCAGGTCAGGGCTGTAGTATTAGCCTGGAGACAGGAATAGAGCCCAGCATATTGGTGCCATGTCTGAAGGTGTGCACTGGGACTGGAGGAAGCTCCTTTCTTTCAGTGCAGGAGGCAATCTAGGGGAGGGCCTGGGTTTTAATCCAAAACAGCTGGGTGGTTGGCAGATCTCCCATGCTTTCCTGTGTGTCTAGAAGCAGACTCCTGCTCTTAATGTTAGCATTTAATCCTCTGGAATTCACACACATCTAGGCTTTGATAACATGCTGTGAAGGTCTGATACCATAGAGTCAGGGCTTGCAGGTACTTTTAAATACACACTGTAAAGAAGCTGACCATGTATGCAGTCTATAAGCTAGAATTAGTCACCAGCAACTGGGAAATTAGAACCTGTGTTCTTGGTTATATGTGTGCACTAGTGTGCAGCTTGGGGCCTGGCTGTAGTGTATAGCCCCAGATGATGACTTGTGTGTCAGCACAGGAGTGTTTCTGGCTGATATCAGCCCTGTGTTGCAAATTCTGAAAGGCTCTGGGTCAGCCAGCCCTCTTCCTGAGCTGGATGGGAGTACAGATTACACATTTTTAGCACAGTGGGAGAAGTTCATCAGCCTGTGCTCACTCTCTTATGATAAAACATTGTGTGTTAGAATAAACAGGGAGGTGTTATTACCCAAGTCAAAGATAAGACACAGTGTGGTATTTGCAGAATCATATCTCTGCAGTGCTTGATCAGCAACTTTGGTAGGAAGCACCTTCCTGAACTGGTCGCGTTCCCTATAATAGTTGCTGTCTACTTGTGAACTTCTACAGAGATCAAGAAAACTTTTATCCTGTTAGCTTAAAGGAAAGAAATAGTTGCAGCTTTTGTAATTATAGTTTAACTTAGATATACTGGTAGCATATTTCTGAGTTGAAATAAGATTCATAACCATGTGAATGCAAATTACAAACTCTGCAGTGAATTCAGCAGTGTAGAGTTACCTTCTAAAAATATCAGGACGCATCTTTGACTTAGTATGCTGAAAAGTTTTCCTCCTCTTACGTGGAACCAGTAAGTATTCACTTACTCAATAGAAACAATTGAAAATAGAAACTCCACAAAGAGCAAATCACCTGCAAAAGGTAATTTCCACAATATTGTAGTTCTTGAAGTTGATGGCACTTCCACTGCCAAGGCTGTCAGGGTTGGTCTTCATACAGGGACAGCAGCATCTGGCTGTAGTTCAGAGAAACTACTATGTATTTGAGAGGTCAGCAACACATATCACTGTCTGTAATTGCAGATATTAGCCACTGAATGTTAAAGGCCAAAGAAAGTAGTAGGAATTGCTTTTAATGGAATACCGTTACCTTTACACCATAGAGTCACTGTGTAAATATATAGCCAGTTAAGCCTTGCTACATGTGGCAACATGACAAAGCTGGATTACATCCTACTCTTTTCTCCTAGGGCTTCTTTAATTCTCTTCGGACTGAGCTGACTGACTACCCAGAGATCAGTATTATCAACATATGCCCAGGGCCTGTACAGTCCAAGATTATACAAAATGTCTTTACGGAGAATCTTGCAAAGGTAAGGACCCAGTTCTGTTGAGATAAACCTGACTTTTGCTGCAGGATCAGCGATCTTTTGTTGTGGTTTAAGCCCAGCCGGCAACCCAGAACCACGCAGCTGCTCGCTCACTCCCCCTTCTTCCTCCCCCTGCTGCTTAAGGGATGGGGAGGAGAATAAAAACAATGTAACTCCCACGGGCTGAGATAAGAACAGTCCAGTACCTAAGGTATAACACAAATCACTACTGCTACCACCAATAATAGTAATGATAAGGGAAATAACAAGGGGAGAGAATACA
>JAVHNF010022082.1:2123-12157 GCA_034783455.1 Micropsitta finschii | reverse complement strand
CCATGAATGATGAGTATGCCCAGAGTTAAAGCAAAAATAAAAAATCACTCTCTAGGAAAACATACAAGAAAAGGGCAGCTAAATCTCTGACAGATGAGAGCACTCGCAGGGTGTCAGCAACAGTTGTTCTGATTTACACTATCTGGAGGGAGAGATAAGGACTCCACAGTACAGCAGCATCTAATAAATGATGCCTGCCGCACAATAACGAGAAAAACCTCTTCGTTTTATTTATTTATTTTGCAGTTAATTTAGTGTTCCTGAAAGCAAGTGTTCTTTTGCTTTGGTCACTGACAATACACCCAAGTTCTCCCTCACAGCTCTGTCAAAAGACACTTTATAAATAACTGGATAGGAGGATCTTCACCCCTGACCTGTGGAATCTACCACTTGAAAAGGAAGATGATGAGCACTGATGCCTGGCAGTCCCTGCCCTGCAGATTGCTCACACAAATCTACCTAGTTCAGACCTGGTCTTCAAAGCAATAAGCAATGGGGCCATGTGTATGTAGTACGCACATGATGTACATGCCACTCTGGTTATAAAACTAATCTCATTTTGACTTCCAGGGTCTAATATGAGAATTTGAAATGAAGCCTTGAGACAGGAAAATCAGATCAAAGTAGAAATAGAAAATAAAACCCCTCCACTCTCACTCCCCCAATTGAAGAACAAACAAACAAACAAACAACTCCCCTTGCCAAAACTAACAAACAAACAAAACCAAAACTGCTAATTTGGGGGAGAAATTAAAAAAGTCATCTAAAAAGTCATCTAATCTAGAGCCATTTCTTTGCTTGCAGGAAGGACTGCTGCATAATTTCAGTGCACTTGTTCAGAACAAGGTGTTGCAAACACCTACTTTGTTTTTGCTGCTTCTTCCATGTTCCTCATTCCCTCAGACTGTCCCTAGCTCATTAGTCATGTTGGGGCAATGATAAAGTGGAGAATGATTACATACTTGGCTCAGACTTTTTTCTTCCCAGTACAGAGTGTGCTTGGATCACTCCTGGGTGGAGACTGACCTGAATGCCTTCTTTAAGCCATACGCATGCAACCCTGTACTGTAATGATTTCCAGTTTGGCTATGTACCTGTTTCTGTTCCCAGGGCCCATCTTTCGAACAGGATGGTCCTGATTCAGGTCCTGTTGTTGGCTTTGTTGGTTTGGCTGAAAAACCGCGGATCCCCACCGAAAAAACTCACCTTTTCTCAGTTATCTTCAGAAAACAACATTACTCTGTGCATTCCTTACCTGTTACTATGTGCAAGAAAATTTGGTGAGTGAATGTGTGTTGTGACAGTCCCCTGAGGAATATTGCCTTTGGGAATCACTTTCTGAGCTTCTTGGAAAGCTCTTTGTGTGTGACTGTGTTTGGAGATGCTCAGTGGTGAGATTCTGGTTTTGCCTCTCTCAGTTCTGAGCTGTGGGCTCCATGTTAGGACACTGATGGTTTTTACTCATCTCAACAACATGTACCTCTTACCCTGAGCCAGACCAGGGCTCACCTCACCGAGTAACACACAGTTGTAGCACAGGACTATTGTCCATATGTCATGCAACCAAGTATGTGCTTGGTCTTTTGCCCTACACCTCCTCTTCTCACATTCTCTTTTCCAGAAAGTACTAATGTCCCTCCTCAACCAGTCTGACCCTTGGCTTCCTCCTTGACTCAGTCTTTGACTCAACTTTATGTCAAAGGCTTGTCATTTCTTCTGCTCTGTGTTCAGTTTTAGCCTTTCTTCTATTCCCACACTGAAAAAACCAACTCAAACACAAATCACCTTGTGACTCGCCTGTAGCAAACTTCTCCTTTCTGCCACAATGCTGCCGGTATTACCAGTTCAAACCCACTCAGACTGTTCCTCCTGTTGCTCCACAACCTCCTGCTGATTACACCCTCACATCCCTCCCCTTTGCATGCAGTGCTTATGGAAAAGAAGGGGAAAGACGCTGGGTGAGGGCAGGGTGTTGGGTAGGACTTCTTGGGCAGTGAAACCCAGAACTGCTGGCAGCAGGGGCTGTCTCAGCCCTGCCGAGGTACCTGCTGCTCCAGCCCTGAGCTCCTGTTTGGCTCTACCTGCTCTTCCAGTTCCCAGCTCCCACAGTGACAAAACACTTCTGCCAGGGACAGTAATGCTCTCCCTCACCTGCCTCTGGCCATACCCATGTAATAAGCTTTTATGTCCTTCCATAGAACATCTCCTGCTGCTTTGCACTTCTGTATCTGACTTGGGCTCCCACAAGACCACTGCGCAGCCCCAGTCTGGCAGAGGTCTGACCCACTCATGTCCGTGTCCAGCAGAAGAGAGGCAGTGGCAGCATCTGGCATGTCTCCCATCTGTCTGAGGACATGGTAATGTGAAAGAGAACCAGGTGATACACTTTGCCCATTCTTCCTCAGTTTTTCTTTTTTGCAGACCCAGCCCTCATTGCCAACTCCACCAAACACCAGTGCCACCGAATTCTCACAGTTGTCCCAACATCCGCATAGGTCTGAACGCTGCTGTCAGCTGTCTTGGCAGACTGAGTGGTTAACCCAGTTGTTACTGAGGCATCATCAATCCACTCCACCAAAATACATAAAAAACTAAGCGACTGTAATATTCTAGACATTAAACCAGGCATCTGAAGTCATCACCAATTTAATTTGCTTTTAAGTCCCTTAGTAATAAAAGGGACCTTGACAAAGATTTTTCAAAGCTCCTTTGGAATTTAGATTAATCTAATTTTGGGGTTTGTGCACCTACATATCTTAGGCTACACTGAAAATCCCAAGCTAAGTTTATTTTCTATGTGGGAGAAAATGCTGCTTCCTAATATAAAGGGAGCCACTTGCTTTGCAGCCAAAGTCCACAAAGTCAAAAAGGCTGGGGGAGGCCAGGGAAGAAAGAGGGGAGGCATATTCACAGTGGAAAATGCTATTGATCTTTTGCCATAAGAGTAATAGCCAGCAATACTGCAACATGAACTAACCTGCCCACCAAAGCAAAATGCTCAGTGATTTGTAAAAATCCCTTCTAGAATGTAAAGAACAAGACCAGAAAAGCTATTTAAAGTTTGCAGATTTCCTCAGGCAATGAAAGAAATAGAAGCCTGATTAAGTCACAGATTTGTTACTCCGCAGGCGAATAAACATATCCCCTGTGCTAGCACACAAAACTCGCTTGGGAAGGGCTGGTGGTTGGGCTTGTCACTGCTGAGGGAGAACATGCGGAGAGAGGAGGAGAGGGAGAAAACACTTTCCCTACCATGAGAAATATGCCCTCAGCAGTTCTCCCATCTTAGGCTCATCCAGCTTACCCAGGCATAGCAATACTGAGCTTGGGGGAACACCCTAACTTACATGTGTTTTGTGATAGAAAGGGATCATCTCTGCTGCCTTGACCCTAGTAGAACTTCTTGTTTTCTTTCTCATTGGCTTCAAGGCTAGAGCTTGCTGGATGCACTCTTAAATAAATGCTAAAGAAGAAATTCCCATTGGCACAAAGGAGCCAGTAGCAAGGTTCAGTATGGTAATGTACTATTCCAGATACAGGCTGAAATGAGTGTACCACCGTGCAAACAAATGCATGCTCCCAGAAAATACCCTCTGGAGAATTATTGGAAACCATTTCCATCTGACAGGTTGGCACTCAGCCCTTTCCTTGGTCAGCATTCCTCTCTCTGGTAGCAGCTAATGAGCTCTGTGCTGAAGCACTGGGCAGCACAGGTGTAGAAAAGCCAGAATAAAGAGAGGATTTCTGATGTCTTTTATTGGATGACTTGAAAGAAACACTATGCTGGACATGCATGGACTTCAGAGGGAAGTGGATCAAACCATTTAATATTATTATTGCAATTCAGCAGTGCCCAACAGGCCTTAGCAATGAAAGAGGCTCTGTTGCGCTAAGCTGTGTATCAGCACTTCCCAACAAAAATGTGGCTGGTACAAGTGAGAGGAACAAGTGGATGCAGACCCACCAGGCAAGGGAACGTGAGAGCAAAGGAGTTTTCAGTTTGCTGACAATTCTGTGAACATGAATGAGTAATTTTGTTTGAGATTTTAGAAGTTGAAAAGAGGCAGCTTGGCACTGGACAGAAATGCTTCCCGCTGGACTCTGTAATAACCAAACTCCTGAACACTTTTAAATGAAGAGTTAGCCTGAATCAGAAGGATTAAAAATAGAAAAATGCCTTGTTTGAAATGTCAGGTGAAATGGGGTTTGGACATTGCTGTGCCTTTTCCAACATGAAACCAAAATGGATCTTTAGATACTCTTTTGCCAAATCCTCTGTTCTTGCCAGAAGGAACAGCAGAGCTGGAGGCAAACCATCTCACCATTCACCCTGCAAAGACCACATGAAAACAAGCCAGGTTATCAGCATGTCAGCTGCCAAACTGCTGCTGAGGTTTTCAGTGCACTCCTGGGCTGAGAAAGACTTTGAGGAAGAATGTGGGAAAGGGCAGCCTTGAAGGTACCCACCAGCACAAGAGAGGCTCTAGGAAAAGAAGATGAGGGTGGAGGTAGAAATGTTTTAAAAATGGAAGAGGAAGACAAAACATGGAAAGGATCCAAGCACTCTGAAGCCCAGCAGATATGACAGGTAGGACTGAGATAGTATATAAAGGCAGTCATTTCTCTGGGATACGCTGGGGTGGGTAGGGGGGGACAGGGTGAGAGATGCTCCAGCCCAGGTGATGAGCCAAGAAAGAGACCCCTGTATCTTTCAGGGTTTGCCACTAAAATACATGCACCTCAGAAAGCTCAAGAGACTAAAAGTCATTTCCAGTGTGAAGTGACAGCACCGGCCAGCAGTATGTGACTCGTGCTCAGATCTGACCTCTCACAGGCTGTGGAGGTTGGCATGGAAAGTGTTATAGAGCACAGAACAGAAAGCTGACCTGGCCTGGTGAGAGAAGGAGACATCAGCTGCCTTGACCAAAAGTTACCTGAAGGCCTGGAAAAGACCAAGTGCTGCCATCGGATGTTTTCTGTAAGGGATGGGAAGCGGACCCTTTTCAGGGATGCGTGCCACAGTGAGGAGCACCAGAGGCACAAGGCTGCTTTGCAAAGCATTTGCGATCAATTATTCATCTAGCAAGTTTGGGACAGATGGCAGGAATGCTGTGTGCCCGTGTGGATATGCTGCTGCTAGAACAAACCACAGCTCCAAACCAGAGCCCTTAGGAAAGACCAGAAGGACTCCTTGATAGAGATGGGCACCACCACAGCAGGGAATAGAGCTCAGCACCCTCCTGCTCCACTCCTATCTTCTGCCCTTCTGCACACAGCAGGGAATAGCAGCCCAGCCCAGTGCATGGGCAGGAAAGGACAAACAACCCAGCTATGGTGTGAAGGGTTCAGGAGAGAGAGGAGAGGAACTTGCAGTATATGTAGGCCAAGGGGGAGGTAATTTGGGTGTCACAAGGGAGTTGGCACTGACCAACAATTTTGGTCCCAGTGCTAGGGTCTGATCAGGCCATGGCGGTTTCTTCCCGAGCCAGCAAACCGAGCTATGAGCACCCACAGAAGTGCTGGCCTGTTGTACATGGGCTGCAAGAGACCTTGTCAAGCAAAGCTCTTTTCTCCCTCTGTTTGAAACAGCCCATGAGTAGGCATCATTTTTGCCTATTATTCAAAGTCATTTGACAAGCTATTTATTTTTTACCCTCTAATCATTATTTGATATTCATGTATCCGGCTGGAATTCATTCCTCCTCTGTAATGAGAAATAAAACTGCTGGAGAGTTTTCCCACCATGGAAATTCATGGTGAGCCCATATATAGTTTGTTTCTCCACAAGCACTTGTGTATGTAAGCTCAGTATTTCCACCCTTACCAGTGCAAGGACTACTTAGCTGTGTGGGAATGCCTGTAGAAGGTCTTTGAAGAGGACTGGAGCAAACTGGAATTTCAGTTTTAATTAATTGCTGTAGAAAATGTCACTGGTATTATTCACCCAGCCGTACTCTTATGTCATGTTTGCCTGAGACAAAGTTCTCCCATGTACTGTAATGAATCATAATATTTAAGATGAATACAGAGCAGCACTGACATTCACCGGGGCTTGCAGCGGCTGGAGCTCAGGGTGAGCTCCGCTGGGCTCCTCTCCCAGCTGCAGCTGGATATGCTTCAACTTGACCCTGTCCTAAGCTTCCTGAGGCCTTTTTGTGCTCAGAGGCAGGCAGACACCCCACACACTGCCTTCGCAGAGGGGAGAGCCTCTCTGCACCCTCTGTGCTGGGAATTTCACCACCCAGTAGGACCCATGCATCTTCCCAGTGCAGCTGGAGTGGGAGGTGTTGGTAGGGCTGTAAATCACCTTTGCTTCCTGATGATCTCCAGAGCTGCCAGCGATCAGTCTGCTGCAAACTGAAGAAGCTGAGCAAAGGTGGGAAGCGGTTGCTGTTGTGCACGATCAGCTTATGCTGCAATTAATGCTTTTTTTCCCCTTTTTTTTTTTCAATATCCCTTTGCAGAGCAGGTTCCTCTCTGTTCTCTCCTTTGAGTTAAACCTTCCACCACTCCCATGCCTGCCAACACCCACTGGTAACGTGAAATCTAATCAGAGTGGAGATCAACTCATTACCCTGAGAAGTAAACGTGTCTCTCACACAAAGCAGCAATTTTGCCTGAGTCATTGCAGCATCCCTGAGTGTATCCAAAACAATCAAAAGCTGGCTAAACCAGTCCGTTAGTAGCAGAGCCATCACCTTTTCCTCCTGCACAGTCGCAAGGAGAAGCCATGCTCCGCTTGCCCTACTCCTGGCAAGGAAACCTCCTGCTCCTTTGTTCCCACGATCAATAATTCAGAGCAATCCCATGTCCCAGGTGTTCGTGTTTCCCCTTTATTACAGGACTTTAAAACATGGCAAGAGAAGGGCACACTTGGACTAACTGGTAAAGGGCTGAGAATGGTGCAATTGTTGCTGTGGATGGGGATAAACAACCCAGACTTGTGTGTGCACAAGCAGATGAACATAAGCAGGAGGAGGAACAGCGTTACCATAGAAATGAAGAGCTGCCTGCGCAGGCATCATTTGTCACATCAGCATCCCTGCCACGGGTGCTGCTTCAGCCCTCGAGCTGTGATGAGGGTGGTGGTGCCTTTGGGTGTGCAGGTGTTCATCTGCTCAGAGTTACTTCCTGGTGCCATTTGGGAGAACTGATACTGAACTCTGATAACGGTCAGAAAAGTTTCAGTGGAGGAACAAGAGTGATCTCTCAGGTGCCATCTAGGAAACAGGCTTCAGAGCTGCCGCTGGGGCACCAGTCCTGCTTCCTGCCACAGCGCCAGGGGATGGGGAAGGGTTGTGGGAGACTGACAAACACCTTGCCAGGCAGAGGACGTGCACAGCAGGGCCGAGAGCTTTAAATTCCTCTCCTGATATAAGAAAGATTTTCTCTGGACTGGTGCCAGCCTATAACCTCATTGAGAACCTGCCTTCTCCTTCAGATGGGATAATGACGCTGCAGTGAGTAATACAGCCTCATTTGCAGAGACAGAAAGCTTTGGGGTGTATTCCTGCCCTGGGAGTTATGAAGCCTGCTCACTTTGTTCCCCTAAAAGATCCTTACTTATTACGAGTAGAAGCCCAGGCTGTGTTTCCTAACAACCCTCCCCAGGGGATGGCTGGGGTTGACAACACTAGCAATTTTCCTGCAAGCGTTGTGGAATTTGGTATTTTTCATGAAGTCCAAACTCCTGGACTCTTCTCATTAACTGAAAGTCTTAGCTTTCATTTTTTCCTAGGTCTCATGACTGCAAAGAAAAGCTTAAAAACATGACCCTTAAGCCTCATAAATCAGAAGTTAAATGATTTCTTTTTTAAACTCAGCCCAAACATCCCTATTAGAGGAAAAAAAAAAAAAAAAAAAGAAAGAAAGAGAAGCAGGAGCTCATTTCATGGCATCTTTTTTAACCAGAACCCTTCCTTTTTTTTTGCAGGGAGAACCTGGGGGCTGCAGAACCAAGTCTTGATTTTTCAGCACTTACAATATATATGTATTGCACATAAAAACAAACATAATACAATACAATTAACACAATACAATTAACATAATATCTATTTAAGCTCTGACCTTGCAAGTCTCTTCTAGTTTATGAGGAGAATTTATTGTCAAGACACGGTCTCCCCTTGTCCTCTGTGAAAACTGCCAACAAAACAGGACATTCTGGGAGAGAGCAGAGGAGCTAAATTCATAAACATGACACGGTCAGAACATACAAGCCTATAAATAAATATACCTGAACGCTAACAGCTCTCAGTCAAGAAAAATTGTTGTTTACCACTGGCCAGCAAGTTGGCAGACGGCTGCAGAAAACAGCCCTGTATCACCCTACAGTTCGTGGTGCCTCTCAAACCACACAAGCAGTGTGATTCTGCATGCTGCAGAATGCCGATTTGCCCCTCAGTGGATGCTGCCCCTATACATGACTTTCCTTTATCAACACTTAATCCAATAAGGAAGACACAATAAGAATGTAAATGTCAATTGTAGTTGAGGAATTTGACCTGTTGGTCATAGAAGCAGCTTAATTAAATTAGAGCTACTTACTGGAATAAAATAAATGCCCATTGTAGTAAGACTCACGGACAAGTGTGTGGAGATAATGTAAAGAAGAGGAAAAGAGGGACCTGACTTAAACTGCCAAAAGCGAGAAATTGCAAGGTCACAGGCAGGACAAACACCTCCGCTCACTATTCCTGCCTCCTGGACCACGCACAAAACCACTCCACACAGCAGTAATAACAGCTCACATTCAGGAAGCATTTTTCATTGAGGCTCTAGGAGAGCTTTGTTGGCATTGATTATTTAAGGTTCACACTAGGATGCTAAGGTTAGAAAAGCTGTAGCTCAAAGAGGTGAAGTGACTTGTTCCACCATCACCCAGTGAGTCACTACCAGAACTGGGTGCAGAGTCCCGCCTGACACTGGCACATTGCTCCAGCCAGCACATGCGCTGGCTTAGGAGGCAGCATTTGAGCACATGCAACTGCTCTCTGCAGTCAGTCCCTCTCATCTCACAGCTCGGATTAGACTTTCAAGTCTTCCTGCTTTCAGATCTGTGTGTACAGCGTTTGGGGTTGGTTGTGTTTATTTCCTGCTGTGTAAAAGAGACGGGCTGGTGTGGTTAACACCCCATAAAATGCCTTGAATTGTTTAAGCCTTGATACTGCTTTGGCAGACCAAGTATTTCAGTGCAAGTAGTGAAAAACCCCCAAACCAAGGGGGTGAATTTCAGGCCAGCAGATTTGATCTTATACAGTTGCCTAGAGGTACTAAAGCTTGATCTCCATGCCAAAGCCCTTAGTTTCTCTCAATCACTGAGACTTTTCAAAGTTCAGCTGTTACTTGGCACAACAAATCAGAGCAACTTTTGTAACACTCAATTTTCAAGTGTTTATAAACAGCCCTTCAAAACCACCTGCAATTAAGTAAGCAAGTTTTCACACTTACAGGTCCAGATCTCTGTTTCGCATTTTGATGTGGTCTCAACAAAACAGTCTCAGAAAATGTGAATGCCAAAGACAAAGTAGTGTTTTGTGTCAGCCTGACGCTTAGCACTCAGGTCTACATTCTTGGTTCAGATGCAGCTCCAGAAAGCTGGACGTCTGAGTATGTGTTGAATTGAGGGAGCTAGAAAAAAACTGCTCTAAGGAAAGATGCTAAAGGAAAAGGATGGAAAAACCCACAAAAATACTTATTTCAAAGCCAGAAATTTGATGGCAGCAGAGACAGCCCTTACTGAGCACGGTAAGCACTGAAAAACGTGCCTGAGAAAGTTATGGGATTCCAACACATGGCTTGCACCCAAGAATCCTGTAAGCATGGCACAAGCAAACCCAGATAAAGACATTTTTAAACAGCCCCTCAAAACAAAAATTAACAGAAGGAGCTGAACTAGAAAATGTTCACATGTAATTCCAGAGCAGATGGACTGTAAGTCTCTGAAACAGAAGGTCTCACCCACAGAAGTTCCTACCCATCCTTAGGAGGACGAGCAACAACAAAAGCAGCGTTTATAGATCTGGATGTGCTTGTTC
>JAVHNF010022081.1:16016-27663 GCA_034783455.1 Micropsitta finschii | reverse complement strand
TGAAACACCAATTTATCGGAAGGCCCTGCAGCCCTAATGAGCAGTTTCTTTAAAAAGAACATTTAATCAAGGTTTATTTTTAACTTGTTTAAACAGATCTAATAGTTTGTGCTGATTTCATTTCAGTATAATAATTGCTAGCAATCCTATTAGTAAGTCGTGGTACATGGAAGTTAACACAAATTCCATTCTAATGAGTGTAGTATAACAGCAGAACCCTTGTAGTCAACGAAAGGTTCATGTTGGAGAGGAGTGACAGAGGCATTCGGAGGTTTTGCTGACAGCAGATTATTTTTGTTTTTATACAAATGTCAGGCATGACTTGCTAGTATTTAAGTGGGTTTTGTTGATTTTGAGATGTGAAGCATTTTCATATTAACTTTTTAAGGTGAAAGGAGCCATTCATTTCCTCATGTTAGGAAAAGTGCTTGATCTGCTAGTGAAACTCATATTTGTCTTTACCTGTATGTGAGGATTTAGCTCTAATATGCTATTTTATTAGGATAAAGTTCCACAATCTAAAATACAACTTGTGGCATTTATTTTAATGAATATAAAATCTTGGAGGCAATTTAGTGTGAAAAAGCAAATGAAATTCCAGAGCTCAATTTATAGTTAAGAAAAATCTGTACAAGAGCTGATGAAGCTGGAAAATGTGTGATCATCTGAAATACTATTTTTTATGACTAGCTTACAGCTGCATCTGTACATACTGGAGATTGCTTAGTCACATTTTCATTGTGACTAATGTCTTAATTCTGAATTCTGGTTTCTTGGAAAAAAAATTCTTAATTTGAAAATAGAAATATAAGTATTTTCAGTCTTAAATACAGTGTTCAGGTGTGACTAGTCAAGTTCACTAATTAGCTTTTAAACTTTTTATTACTTAGTCTGACACCATGACATTTAAAATGTGAGGAAGTTTGGAGATAAGTAATATGGAGTGATTTAGAATTTTAGAGCTGTATTAAAAAGTGTTCTGATGCACTGAAGGGCATCTGTAAGTTACACATTGTTTATAGGTTCCTTGGTTTCTGATTAGAATCCAGGAGCTCCGTGTTTTACAAGCTTTGGAGCTGGAGTGGAAGAAATGTCTTGAGAGAACACTGATAATTAGATTTCAGTTGTGTAAGAAGGAGTCTTGTAAGTCTTTAGGAATTCAGGGGTCCACCCAAACAGGCAGCTTTCAGGGTCAGTACTTGAGTTAGTAGCTAGGTGGAATAACTCCTCATTATTTGCATCAGCATCTTACTGGGAAATTATTCAGCAGAATTCTTCTATCTCAGGAGGCAGAGAGGAAGGAGCAATACAAATACAGCATTTGTATTGCTGCTCCAGATTGCTCTTGTGACACTAAGTTTCTTATTTTGAAAGAAATCAGAGAATAATAGTAATGGGACACTTACTGTATGCTTCTTCCTTTTTCTTCTTTGCCTCTCTGGTTTTATAATAAATAACCTGATTTGGTCATAGTACTTATGTGTGTGACTTCAATTATATACCGTCCATATAAGTATATAATTTAGAAAACGTTTGTAATGACTACAACAAAAAAACCTCACAACTGCTTTGTGGCAATATGGGCAATACGTGGCAGATCCTCTGATGCTGATGTGTAGAGGCTTCTTATTCTCTCTTGTCCTAAATACCTTCAGGGTATGATTTTCCTTTGCCCAGCAGAGGAAAATCACTTATGTGAACTATGTTTGTGCTGGGGAAAGGATGCAGTCCTGGTTTTCTTGGGGAAAGAACAGTTGTAATATTTATACATCTTGATAATGTTGTCTCCTTGCTAGAATAAAACCCGTGAATGTACAATATGCTTCAAGAGCTACCACAGCTGCCATGGGGAACTGCTGGTTGGGAAACCATGTCTGTGGGTCCTGCCTGTAGAGTATCTTGGCAGACTTGTCCTGGCTTGGCTTTTCATCTAGTTCTTCTCAGCCTGGGATCCTTTTCCTCCCAGAGAAGAGACTGCGTGGACTGACTTAGTGAGATGTTGCAGAGCAATCTTGATGTGAGAAGTGGTGCTAAGTCCTCCTCCCACAGCTTTTCTTGGGGAGCAGGAGGCCTGGCTATGATCATGGGGAGGTTCTGGTACTCAAAGGTCTCGGGTGTTCAGTATGATAAGGAGCAATTGACTGTTGGTGTTGAACACGTGAGTAAAAGCAGGACAGCTTCACAATTAAACTTCACAATGATGTTTTAAATGGGAAAGAAGATTTTTGGAATACATGGGGTTTTTTTTGGTTTTATTCTGGGGACCTGTTATGAAAAAAATGAGCACAGATGATTGTGAGAGTCAAAGACTCTGCATTAGGTCAAAGACTGCTGTGTTAAGCTTATTATTCACATTTATTTTGAATGTGAATAATATTGCATACCTTGAAATGCTCTTAAAGGCATACATTTTTACAGTAATGAAAACACTAAATGCCGTGGTGAAAAATTAAGGTGAAAAAACAACTTCAGTTTAGGTACTGAGTTTCTGAGAAACATTTTTAAGGGGAATGTCAATTCATATCTGAATATGTTTTTCTAATGGAAGTTTGGAGACTTCTTTAAAGGCGAGGGAAATAAATTGGGACTCATCTGTTCATTGACAAATGTATGCTCTGATGAATCACATCATCTGACTTCAGTCCTTTTTTCTGCCTTACTAAAAACAAACTCATGCTATTTGTACTTAATGCTGATATACACTGCACCCTGAATATTAAGTTGGAATGTATTTACGAATGTGAAAGAACCTGTGGTCCTTTCATGCATCAGGTTGTCATAGAAACTAATTAACTTTCATTTCTGTGTCAGGGCAAAGTAGTGTGATGCAGATGTAAATTGTAGTTCAGGAATTACCGCAATGAAACTAGAGAAAAAGAAAACATCAAAACCGTCAGAATTCCTGCAGGACATTGAGAATGCAGAATATGTGATGGGATGTTACCGTGTTAAATACCTCATTTCATCAGGTCTTTCTGCATAATCTGCTGCTTTACAAATGCTTGGGACAGTACAGTTTATGTATATTGCGTTTGTGTATGTATGTGAAAACAGATGTGTAAGGGAGCACGTGTATGTATGTGCACATGTAGTGAAATTCTGATCAGAAATAGTGTCTAAACTATAGATGGCAATTTCAGACTACTAACTCCTAGAAAAACTTTTAAAACTTACAGTCATTGCTTTCTCAGATAAATTAAGATTGCTCTTCAGTTAGTTTCTCTGAGTTATTATAATTTTACGTGAAATGTGAATACATTAATATTTTAACTGCAAGAGGTATACTTTGACTGGCTTAAGTGGTAAAGGAATGTGATTACAAGATGATTTATTGGAAGTCATTAAAAGTGATTTATTAAGAGAAAAATGTGTTACTAAAGTTTTTTCCCCTTTGCTGAAGATGGGGTTATGCTGTCATGTTGCCTTGTTCAGAAGAGGAAAGCAGCCTGCAGAAAATCAGGAAAGCATTTCGCCTTGTGAGTTACTGATGTGAATAGGTTGTAAAGAGAGCGACCAGCTTGCTTTTACAACAGAAACGTAACTGAGCCTTGTGTCCTCTGTCACAGATTCACTCTTAATAGATCCCAGTGTTATGGGGAAGACTGTATGCATCTAGCCCGACTGGTGAGGCTGGGCAAGAGTTTCCCACACACTTCCAGGAGCGGTGGCCAGCCTGTGCCACTCTCGTTCCTTTGCCGTTTGCTCAATTTTACACGCTACCACTGTTTGTGGGGCTGCATTGTGAACCAGATTAGTAATTGATCCAGATCAAAATATCTTTCCCTTTTTCCCTCCTTTCTCTCCTCCTTCCCTTTCCCAACCTCCAGCCCAATTCTGAGGAGGGCCATGGAAAGAATGAGATGGAGGGAAGGGATGGGCCTTTGATGATTGTAAAAGCAATGTCTTTCTTTAGATGACATTTCTTAGGTGGGGAATGGAAGAGAAGAAAAGCAAATCTGTAGCAGAGTGGGTGCACAATTTATACTCTAATGAATAGCAGACTTCTTGCTTTTGCATGTTCTCCCAACTCTGAGTGTGAACTTAAATCACAATTGATAATGTTGCACTTAGAAAAAAAGAAAAAAAAAAAAAAGTATAGAGGAAGGTGTGCAATTATGCAATTTTCCTATAGTCGATTCCTTCACACAGGAAGAAAGGGGAAAATATTTTCATAAATGGGAATCATGGCAAAGCTAAAGACAGTCATAGAACTTGATTATTTTTCAGCTAAGGCAAAAAATGTGTGCAAATGGAAGATACACGAATATCCCACACCAGCAAAGAAAGAAAAAAAACCTTGGGGGATTGATGACATATTACCTCTTTCCTGCTCACTTTATTTGTTAAGTGGGATTTTTTTAAATTTTCTTTCTTCTCACTCTGCAGCTTCTTGCTCTTTTGAACAGCTTCATTTCATTGTTTTGAAGTCAGTGTACATTTCTTTTGAAATATGATGTAAAATGAGCTAGAAAAGAAACAGTTTATCTGTAAAGTATGTATTTCCCGTATCTTCTTTCATTGTGTATGTATCTATGTTTCTATATTTAGGAAAGCCATTGGCAACTCTCCAGTTGACTTCAGCAAGACAGAACCTGGCAATATAATTAAGCCTATATTATTAAATGGAGGAGTCAGTGTGTCACAGAAGAGTAATACGTCATTTGCTGTAGATGTTGTAGAAGAAAGGTAATACAGAAAGAGGTTAGAGATGGAACAGTAGGCTAGATCTGCTGAAATTTTAGCAGCGTAACAGTCAAGTAATGGCAAAGTCATTCATCAGAAGTCTTGCTGAATTTGGTCTATTCCTGTCTGTTGCTCCGCGTGAAATGGTACATACTCATGTACCAGCAGCCCCCAAATTCTTTGCCTATGGATATGGATACAAAACCAGATTAATTCTTGTGCCAAGTACTAAGGGATTCCTGCACCTAATATGTTCTGTAGGAAAACATAAGTCTTTTTCTTGAGACCTTATGTTTGAGGTCTGAAGCTGAAACATCTGAACCACCTGAAACTACAACTCCAGAATTTAGACTCACTTAAATACTCAAGAGGAGAAGACCAAGTTTATTACCATAGTGAAGCTTTAGGATGTCCAGTACACATCTATTTGGACAAACAGATGCTCTTGCATCTTTTCTGTCTGGAAGGAGCATCGAGGGTGGCATTAGTGATGATGGTGGGCTTACAAAGCCATTAGAGTCACTCAGCAAAACTGAGAGGGAGGGAGGAATAAGTTTTACCTTGTAAAGAATTCTTCATAACAGGCAGCATGGCAACTGGGAGGTGAGGGCAGCAGCCTTCAACATCTCTATCACAGCAGTACTGCTTGCCATAAAAATCTACCCAGGCAAGGCATTGGTTACATCTCAGAGAATACAAAAGCTGCATGGTCTCATACTGCATCTTTTTTTATTATTCAGCAAACTCAGGGGCTCCTCTATAACCTCTGTTCTCCTTCCTCTGCCCAATGCAAATTATATAGTTAGGGGCTGACTGGATAACTCTTAAGGCATCCGCAGGAAATGCACATTAGTATAAAACAAAAGATTAATAAAAAAAAAGTCCTTTGTAAGAGCGGTTGTGAGTGAATGTGGTTTGATAGTGGGCATAAGCACTCAGTGGTATGTTGAATCTTCCCACAAGGCCATTTTACATAATTTATTAACAAGATCATTTTACTTTCTGATTTAAAAGATTTGTAACTATAAGCTCCTGTGTTTTCCCTGAACAAGTCACACAGTGCACACAGTAGGCAAAGTGTTAAAGGGCTAGGAAAATATTATTTCATCACTCCTGTTCCATTAGAATTCACTTGGGTGGCTGAGAAAATGGTTTATGGATTAGAGAGAGAAGAACAAGCTAAAACATTTCATACCTTCATCTCTGATAAATTCCCCAAACTCATTCTTCGCATCTGAGCCATAAATAACAACCATGCTTTTTGCTAAAAAGAGCTTTTTTCCTGTACCAGGTCTTTTGTCTTGGAGATGAATGCTATAATAAATTTGAAGTCTTAGGGGGGGCATTGTTTGAACTATAACATTATGGTTTACAACTGTTGCTTCTATTATGAGAAGGATAAAAAGCAACTATGAAGCTTGATCTCTGTCATAGAAACAGATTAATATTTCAGCCTTCAGCTTGGGTCAAGTGTATGATTTTTCCCAAAAGCACCTTAGCAATTAATTATTATTATGTTTGCATTTAAAATCTTACCCCTTTAACCACCTTTCAACCTTACCCAAATACTATATTTACTTTAATTTGATATAATTTTTTTTTAGTTTAAAAATCATGCTGTAGATCAACACAGGTCAGAGTTTCAGAGGAAAACATTTTTAGAAAACAAAGCTTCATCAAAAGGCATTAATTTTTTTTGAGGTACTCGTTCCTTATTAATTGGACAATATTTGTTTAAAAGTAAGATTACACTTAATAATTTCAGTTGTGTTTCTCAGAAGATAAATGCAAACAGCTCAGTGTTTGCATTAATAAGCAAACGAAGCATGCTTGTTACTATGAATTAGAATAATTAAAATTACTTTACCCATAAGCTCTAGCTTTCAGAGATTTTGGCAGAAATAAAGATTCTTAGGAAGAGAAAAGCCTGCCTTGTCTTGTAGTTTTTACTGTTCTTTCCCTGTACAGGCTGAACTGCTTCAATTTTTAGCTTTGGATAACCTGGGTTTGGTACAACTAGGAAAACTGAGGTAAGGGTGATGGGTCCTACTTGACTGCCTTGCTCACCTATTGGCGCAATGTCAGCTATGTTTTAGTAGTGAAAATCTTCTAATTAAATATACCAAGAAATAGTTAAGAAACAGTTCCTCTCAGTACCAGCAGGCTTTCTGTGCCTGTTTGGTCTTGGTTATTCCTGACACCTATGATTTTGTTTTTTTGATTGTCACGTCCACATTTACTAGTCACCTTGTCTGGATCTAGCCCTGAGGGTGTGAGCTTGCAGTGTACTAGTTATCTCTTGTAGGAAAAGTGGGCTCCGTTTTTATGAAACTGGGGGAGTTGGGTGTCCTGAGAAGCTCTGCTCAGGACTTCTCATGTCAGAGCCAAGGAGGCTCTAGTTTTAACAAGAGACTGAAGACATAGACTGGATAAGTGTGTGGAAAGATGTATAATGCTACTTACATAATGTAGTATTTTACGTCAAGTATTTTCAAAAGTGTAATCAATTTTAATTGCAGCTTCTAAGACATCAAACCTCATCTCTTTCCCACCTGCTTAATTGTATTGATTATGTGCAGCGCCAGTAACACCTGCCCAACCCTGAACGCCCTTATTCAAGCACTTGCCCTTAAAATATCCAGCTGTAGATCTAAGGGCTTTCTTACCATTTAACAGCATGGAGACCCATATCTTAATCTTCAAGTTGGTTTCACGTATCTCAAAGTGGTTTACTTCAAAATTTGTCTGCAAACATAAAATCAGGTTATCAGCAAGAAAAGTAAGAAAAGAGTACCTGATAATTAATATTATCTAAAGATACATAATTATAGCTAAAAGAATAAAAGGAAGGATATGTGAAAAGTTGTATTGATTAGATAGCCTAAGAAAGAATTATTAGCTACAGAATGTAACATTTTGCATTCCTTAGTGAGATGTTTACACCCATATACTGTTTCATGTATCGAAATTTTCAAAAGCAATGCAGTACTAGTCAAATTTATGTTTAAGAAGATACATTAAGAGAAAATGAAGCAAACCTGGATTTTTCCAAAAGTTTCAAAGGAATTTTAAAATAGGTGAAATTGTACTAAGAAGTTATGGTTATTTTTAATTTATTTCCTTCTCAATACTTTAGGTTCTATTTTGTTTCTTCATATGTTTATTTTTTGGTAAATGGTTTTGTATGTTAAGTCAGGCTATGTATTAGCACTATAAATATATGGAGCATGTCAATGAAAATTATAATAGTGGAGAAGATAATCCATGTTGCTTGATCTGTGCAAGTTTTAAAATTTATTTATTTATTTTTAATAAAAAAGAATTTGGAGAAGAGTAGCCAAATTTAAAATAAGGGTCTTGGTTGAAGGTGATATTCTGTCCAGCTACATTGACTCTGTGGTTGCAGTTGGGGTTTTATTCCTCACTTTCCCAACTGGAAATTCCTGGCTGGAATATGATGGATCCCTGTCTGTTGCATCTATGTTTCTGAAGAGCTTTCTTTTCTGCATGGGGAGAGACTGCCATCCCACTATTTATTGCTCTGTGAGACTAAAATAAGTGTAAAATAAAATCTGATTTATTTTATAATCCTGCTTTTTAAATCTATTCTCCTTTTTAGACTCTCAATACATCCTATGTGATATTTATTCTTTTTCAAATGGAAATTTGAAATCTGAGATTTACCAGGGAAGAACATTTGCTGATTTAAGAAATATGCTTTTTGTACTCAAGAAGTCTAAAACTGTGAAGTCTTAATCTTTGTCTAAGTCATTTTATTAAAAAGCATCTTCATAAATATCTTGCTGTGTAATTTTAAATCAAACTTAATTGTCTTAATTTGAATGAGTTAAAGAACTCTTTTATTTATATCAAAGTACATAATATAAACTAACTTTTGAATCATACCTTAATGTGAAGTTTGTCAAGGAGTTACCCGGAAATGAAGGCACTATATTTCAGTTTTTAGTTTTGTTATAGGTCATAAATTAATTTTTTCCTAGCATGAGGGGTTCAGTCAAGAATAGAAAAAGGAGAGCAGGAACTCCTGCCTTTCTCATGATCACATATTTTTTGAGCAGGTATTACCTTCAATTGACACACTTTTCTCCAGTGAAAATTATGCTTTATCTGAAAGATCAGCATTTGCTTAAAACAATGCATCAGGAGTCAAAACCCAAATAAACCGTTAAAAATGCCCTTTTACCTAGGCTTGACCGAATGGTTGCTATTATGTTTGAATATTCATATTTAAGATAAGGCAGTTATGTTTAGCACTTTAAAGCAGTCAAGATTTATTTCACCATTGATTAGCAAGAGTTGAGGGAACTGTGTCTGGACTAAAATCAGACTTTATGTGTAAATCTTGTTATTTACAGCTGTGGAGTAGTAAACTGGCTTTGTTTATTTTTTTTGTTTTTCCATTGGAAAACCTGTATATTTCTGAATCCTAGTGAAGAATTGCAGTGGAAATCAAAAAGTGAAAAATAATTTTGAAGGAATAAAAACGTATACAGAATAACTGAAGAACTAAAGACAGTGCAGTCTTTGGGGGAATACTTGTGGTAAATGACTTCTTTCCTTTAATTCCTGTAGTGCATCCTTACTGATTGACATCTGAATGGCAGTAATTTGGGGTAATGGGGAGCTACTAATAGAGGGTGAGCTTCACTACTTTGCTGAAGAACATTCTCAAGACCTTCCAGTGTAACACTCAAATCCTGTATTAAGTGCATAAATTGTTATAGGATTTTACGTTAGCCTTCTCTGTATGGGTTTACTTTATCAGGTCCGCTTATGACAGGCGCTTTCAAGTATGCTTGAAAGATGTCTGTATACATATGGTAATTTCTTACTTGTGACTCTCTTTTCTGTATTTATGCAGCATTGTGTCTACCAGCATTATGGCCAAATGTATGTTTTTATTGTGCTATTCTCTCAGTGTTACACAGTGACTATTTCATTCTAAGAGTTTTAGATGGATATTTTGTTTCCTCATCCATAGAATTGAATGATTGCAACCAGTTATGTCTATGCATAGATAACTGGGTTACACAGGTGTGCTAGAACATTATTGGGAGATAATACTGCTTTTTTTCTCAGCACAGTTCTCAAGCAGTTGACTTACTAAAGCTTAAACACTTAAAATTCACTTCCTTGAAATGGAGTCCCTGAAATACCGGAAGTGGAGTCTATATTATTTTTTTGTACCAGTTGATTGTAGGTGATGATGTTTGAGGCAGAAATCTGCTCGTTTGATTCCTAGTGTTTTTGCAAGGCAACTGCACAGAGCCCAAAATATACCCTTGTATAAGGGTATTTTTAGCATTAAACCCTGTGTTAGTGTTGGGACATGTGGCTGACATGGGAATGCGAGCAGAACCTATGGAGACTGCTTAGTGAATACTTACTCTAGGGGGGTTTAACTTTTGCATGCTGACCTACAGCTGTCTGCTGTGAGATCTCAGTATTTCTTGTATTTCCCAAAGAGGCACTGGGCATCTCCTCTGAACAGCTGATAGAAGAAAAGCCCATTTCATTTGTGTCAAAAAGAGAGGGAATGACAAAGAATATCTCCCCCTCTCTCCGGTTTAATGGGAGGGGGGAAGAAAAGGAGGAGGGGAGTGGGAAAGTTCTGCCAGAGATGAAGGGAGGAGGTAGCAGACATCATTAAAAATTTTCTGAAAAGAGATGCAAGACATAAACTTAAGAGTAGTGTTCTTCCTGTTGTAAGCATTGTGGATAAAAAAGCCTGGCTACTGTAAAGGTAACCCAAGTTAATCAAAGTTTATAGAAGGGATTTTATGATGTGCTTGCCTAAGATAGCATGGAGTGACAGTGCTGCTCTGTACCAGCCACATGTGTTTGTTACCTGCGACTTAACCTGAACTGGGAAGCAGTTCGGGGTCCTGAAAGAACTGCTGCACAAAACTACTCTAACCTATCATTGCCTACCTTGGGGGATTGTAAAGGTGCTGACATCTTCCCATATAAGTATGCAGCAGAAATATTAAGTGCCAGACTAGGAAAAAAATACTAGGGAGATTTTGAGACTTCATGAATAGACTTCTTTTTTGTTTGTTTGTTTGTTTAGTAGTAACAGTTCTGTGAAAAGTTTTAAGTTGATGAAGCTACGAAGTCTTGGTCTTGATAGATACCATGAATGCTATATTTTAGTGTGAGTCGTGAACATATACTGTCCCTCAACTGATTTCCATTGAGTACCAGGATCGAGCCCAGTGCACAAGGAATAATCAATAAGAAAATTGAAGTTATTTTTGAGAATTTAAGAATATTTGGGAAGACAAAAAGGTCAAAGTGAGTAACAGGAAAAAAATCCCTTCTCGTGGATCTGCTCGGGAACCCTTTCTTTTAACGTTATTAGCAGACAGGCCTGTGTCCTTCCCTTTGATGATGGTAACAAGTTCTGTGACATTGCCACTTTGAGTTCTTGCTTCATTAGATTGGGTGACTGTTTATTTGAAATTGTAATGAAATATTTACTTTATAGAGCTATAAGGATTAGCGGCGATAATTGAGTGAGGCTGATCCGGAGCTTTCAGCGTAACAGGGCCCCCTTGTTTGAATACAGAGCGCGGGGAGAATGGAGGGGCGAGGGAGCGTGTTTCTGCCTGTCACTTTCTCTCTACATGTTGCTTTTTCTCCCTGAGATAAGTGGGCCCTAATGCTGAACAAATACTGGAAATCAGAAGCCACTGAGAATCACTCGCCTCTCGCTTTCCCATGGCAGCCTGATAGACGCCCGCTCAAAAGAGAACCCCCCCGCGCCTTCCCTCCTCCTCCTCCTCCTCCTCTCCCGGCCGGCGACAATTTTGTCACCGCCAGCAAATCCAATTGAGGAGTCCCTGGGACGAGCGGGGCTTGTCAGCGGCCACCCCCCTCCCCCTAAAACATAGGGTGCTTGGAAGGCGGGGGGGGGGGAGGGGGGGGGGGGGGCCCCCCCCCG
>JAVHNF010022079.1:16056-29853 GCA_034783455.1 Micropsitta finschii | reverse complement strand
AGTAGTATGGTAGTTGTTTCTCCCTCCAAGAGACATGCTATACCTGAGCTTCCAAGTCTTACTGTAATTGTTTTGAAGTTTCCCTCTTTGGCTTTTAAACAGGTCAACTAAAATAACATTAACTTATAATAATTTGTGGAGGAATATATTGACTCTAGTATTACCCAACTGTTGTTTTTTTGCTCCTAATTTAGATAAAGGATAATCGTGATTACTTAGAAAAGCTGTTCAGAACAAGGGAAAAAATAAGAAGTACAGGACTTAATGTTTACAAGATACTGAAAGAAATGGATTTTAATCTTGCATGTTTATTTTGAGCTAATTTTTTCCAAATAAAGATAGTATCATTATTAAAGCTTATTAAAAGCTTCTTTGAGTCTAAAAAGCACTGAATTGTATTTTAAATCAGATTTTTTTATTTAATAGAAAATACCTTATTTTATGTAAAATTCTATGGTTCCTGTACCAGCCTCATCCTTTTCCTAGGATCTTTTTGGTAGATCTCTTACGTAGATATCCCAGTTTGTGTGTAGTAACTCGTTAGCTGTAAACAGGATTGACCAGCCTTTTGCGCAGAGGGATTCTTAAAGAGTTACTGTAAATAAAAGGGTTTGGGGTTTTTTTAATGTTATTAAAATTTTGGCATGAATTAAGTGCAGTTTCTGCTGCAAGACTTTGAGTAAAGCTGTATTTACAGACAAGAGGAAAAGGCATTTGACAGTTAAAGATGTTTTAGGGGCTGCAGCTCATTTTGTTAGATGAAAGTATTTCATCTTGTACAGATGAGGGAGTGGTCCTCCATGCAACTCTGTTGCCACTTTAGCTGTTACTGGCAGGTTTTATAGGAGAGGAGTGCTATCCCTTTGATTAGACCTTGATTGCCACTCAAGAACCAGATACAGCTTGCAGCTATCTCACTTGTGCAAGCCTGTGATGAAAGAACATGAAAATAGATGTTTAAAGCATGCCCTCCCCCCCATCCTCCAAGTTTGAAAGGCTTACTGAGGTTCACCAGTGAAAAAATCCCTCATTTTTGGAGAATTCTGAGCTTTGGTTTGCAATTGAGCGCCCCTCAGAGAGGATTCTGAAAGTTTACTTGCCTCTCTGCTATGTATTTTCAGGTGCTCTCACAGTTGGCCTTGTGCGACAGTGTCAAACCATCCATGGACGTGACAGGACCTGTATTCCTCCACGGCTGCCTCCTGAGTGGGTCACTACGTTATTTTTCATCATTATGGGAATCATTTCACTAACTGTCACATGTGGTTTGCTGGTGGCTTCCCACTGGCGAAGAGAAGCTACTAAATATGCCCGCTGGATAGCTTTCACTGGAAGTAAGTGACCTCAATCTCACAGTTTGACCTGTATACAGGATAAACTGGTGGAGTCTGCAGTAACACTATAGTGTTGTTAAGGAGCACTGCTTAGGGCTCTTACTATACAAACCATTCCTTCCCAATTAATGCCACATCTGAGGAAAAAATAATACTCTTCAAAAATCAAGGGGTTTGTATCTTAAGTGACTGTGATTGAGAGGGAGTAATAGGATGTGGGCCCAAGGTGAGATACAGAAAGGCCTGATCCTTTTACTTTCCTTGGGCAGTATATTAACTGACCTAAGAAAATGAGCAGGAATAGAGGAGGTCACTCCTGAATTGTGCGTCTGATAGTCTTTCATTCTTCCCCACTCCCATATTAGGGCTTATTCCTAGCAGAGTGGAGTGACTAAAGACTGCCTCCCCAAGGAAGAGGCAGCAGTTTGATATGACTTACTGCAGTAAGTCTGAAATCCATCCCTCTTTCAGGTGTCTCATGAATACCTTGTTCAGGGTTGATGCTGGTTCGGTTGTTCCTGCTCACAGTAGGTGTTTTATTCAGAGTATCTGCATCCTAATTGGCTATGCAAGAGGATTGCCCACTGCAGAGCATCTGCTGTGCTTCACAGCGCTGAGACTTTTGCTTCCCTAAGTGACCTGCAGCAGTGCTCTAACTGGAAGGAGTATCAGTGTTTTATTGCCTCCCTTGATTCTGCTCTGTATGAGCACTAGCATAACTCCTTATAGCTGAGCCTTCTCTAGCAGCCGTATGTTTCTTCACAGGGAAACATATCCTATGGCTACTTCAGTGCAAAAGAAAAATAGAGTGAGGAAGGGGAATAACTTTTAAACTTCCTTTTCTTGGCATGCGTTACAGACTTACCCCAACTGTGAAATGGTGCCTTAATGGTGGGGATGACTGCATAAAAAAACTCAAAACCTGAAGGCTTTAAAATTGCCTTGAATTATGACATACCACTAAAGGTAGTGTGAATGCTGACTAGAAAATGCAAGTTTGTGGTTTCCATAGGCATAAATAACTCTGTGGCATCTGTGACATCTAATGATATCTACTATGAATGAGATTTAACCTTGTTTCGGGGAAGGGAATAATATAAAAAAGCGCTCAGCTTCAAAAAAGGTACTTCACTGAGGCACTTGTACAATCAAACCCATCCTTCTGACAACTTTGCTACACAGCATATTAAAGTAACAGTGCAGCTCTCACAGACAGTGGAGCTATCAAAATGCTGTATCCATTTGATTGACTTTAGTTTATTTTCTGGTGAAAGATTAAAATGGCAGACAAGACTATTACCGAATATTCCATCCCAAGTTTTCCAGTACCCATTTTTGTGTATACATATTTCATGTATGTCTAATGTATGCGGGGAAAGTTTAAACTCAAAATGTCATATAAAATTAAGATGTTTACAGTAAGCTGAGGTCAAAGCTCTAGAGTAAAATGGGGTTTTGGAGTACTGTACCTCTACAGTTAATATCACAATATATTTACAAAGGGTTTTTTTTCCTTAATTCAGATCTTGTATTTTGGGCTTTACATATTGTAATGTTTTAAAATATCTCCAATTGTAACATCCCTGCATCTTCAGTTTTCTACGACTGTGATGGTTAGTTCAGCCAAAAAGCCTGGTACTCTAAAGCTGGGGTTTTTTTCTATAGATCTCCTTAGGCTTGTAACAGATTCATTATTGGAAGACTAAATATAGAAGGACACTTTTATTTCAGCACTTGCCTTTTTGTTATAAGATGTTTAATAATGAAACGTACCAATCTTTTCTCTTGCAAGTCACTTATTCATAATTCTATTAAGATACGATCTCTGCGTTGCTGAAATTCTAAAATTCAACATCTTGAGTAGTCAGCTTCAACACATACAGCTGTGACCTTTGTATTCCAGTTAATGACGATGGGAAATTCTATTGCTTGACTTGTAAGAGAAGACACTTAAAAAAACCCAAAATGAATGGGAGGAAAAGTTTTGTATTTTTCAGTTTTCAAAAAGTTGATGTGACTCCTGTGTTTCATTAGATGGCAACAAAAATTAGTAACCTACTTGTAGATCAGTATTAGGAAACTGTGTGGAGTCAATCTGAAATACCGTGAACAGGTCCCTCCGGTGAAGTGCCAGTGCTGTAAGATGAAAACATATAGAAGGGGGTAGGGAAAACATAGTTATATTGCATCTCTTCTGCAAGCAGTTTCAAGACTCACCAGCTTTGCACAGGCTGCTAGCAGATACTTCCCACAGAATTTTCTGAACACAATGTAGGATGTACTATCCTAGGCAGGTAGGGAAGTCTGCTGGGACTACTAAAGGCAGCTCTGGGACCGGCAGCTCCGGGACCAGCAGCTCCATTCCCTTTGAATGCAAGGGGTCTAGAGTAAATCCTCTAAATGCAAAGGAATCCTGTTGCTCAGTCCTTTCCTTGCAACTCTGAAAGGAGAGCCTGGTAAGAGGTCACTCTTTCCAGTTCATGCTGGAATTTACATGGCAATGCGTAGTTCATATTTTTCATGGAATTTCTGCTTGTAATCTTGTCATCTTGGGTGACTGCAGATTTTTTCAACCATGTACTTACAAATATGAATTACTGCTGAGAGCAGTATTGTCTGTCTTGGTTAGCTATGGGACACATGAAGGACAAAGGTTTGATCTGTCAATTCTCTTTCCTGTACACACTTCTAAAGGGAAACATCTGAAAGAGTATTTGCTATCACAGTGTTTGCATCCTTCCCCAGCTGGGTGATTTTACTGCACAGAAACTTGTCTTTCTGGTTTCTCTACAAAACAGCTTTGTAGAGAGAAGAGATATTTCCTTCTTCCAGATGTTTTGCATGAGTGACAGAAGCCTTCTAAAGGCAAATGTGAAAGTTTACCTTTAATTTCTGTAGAGTTTTTCAAGAATCACAGTACTTTTTCTGGTGTGATAGGTATTGTCACTTTGGGCATAGTTTCATCAAAACTAGCACTGATGTTTGAGTCCTGTTTAGTACCAAATTCATACAATGTAATGGAGATTAGATTCCTTCTTCATGTTCATTCCTTGGCTGTTGCAGGAATTCACAGAGCTCCCACAAGATCTATTTACATTTTACACAGATTTTGGTCTCTCACCATCTGCTACAACTAGAAAAGGAATTAATTCTGTGTCTGCTACCACTGAATGAGCTGCTTCTCTGAGATATGTCAAGGGAGGGGATGCTGGACAGAAAAATATTTCTACCTTTTTTCAAGCAATTACCAGATAGTCTGGTATTCTTTTGCCAGAGGATTTCAGTGTTAATGAGTCTGATGGCCTTGGGTTTTGGAATGCAAATAAAAATGGGTACAGTAATCACATTTTTAATTAACCACAGTCGTCCTGTAGATGTCTATCCCTGGTGTTCCCCAGTGATAATGTGCTGCTTGAGTTACTAAAGATTTGTGCCAGGTGCTGCTTTCTATGTTACTCATCTCTAAAGAGGCAAGCAGATATTACAATGAGTCCTCTAAAGACTAGACCATTGCTTTTTCCTTCTTTTAATATGCTGTGTCCTGGTTTTTTGAAGTTGTTGTTGGGTGCTCAAAACAATTTCAAGCTAAAGAATTACAGGAACTAGATCCTTTTGTGACAGCCACCATCCAGAAGCAGTCTAGAAATTACCATGTTTTGTTACCTAAATATTTTTGTTAATGGACATTGTAGTCATTAAGTGTCTTTTCTGCAAATTTTCCTACGCAAGGAAGAATTTTAAATCAAAAGCAACTACTCTTGAGGAAGAGGTTCTGTATGGGTTGCTGGGAATGTTGCTGGAAATCCACTGAGTTGGTACTACTAGATATGGAGAGTTATATTTGGGCTACAGCTTGTGTGAGAAATTCCTATCCTCTAGCTTACAAATCTCCTCCTTAAAAAATACACTAAATTAACTGACCACTTCATATATTGGATTTTCTCCTTAGTTTCTTCATTTTTTTTATATTGGATTTTCTCCTTATCTGCTGCTTATTAAAATAAATTTATCATTAAAACTTTTCTTTTAATGACTTGTCAGAACTTTGCCCTAATTCCTTTGCCAGGCTTCCTAATCTGAGAGGGACTTTGATGAATCCATTTTCTATTTGCTATTCCAGTCGACTAAAAATTCAGACCGCGCTAAGAAAATTGCTTGGACACCCCCATAGCAGAACATGTGCTCTGTGAGGATGCACAGTGGAAAAGATGGCTGGTTACTTGCATAGTGAATGCTTGAAATGTGTCTGCACATCAGCATTATGCACACACAGAACTTATTTTTTGGTCCTGCTGTGACCTGATGGAGAGTTGAGGTGCCTGCAGCCTTCTGTCCCAGGGCAGAACACAAGGAGACGCTGGGCACACACTCCACAGTGCCACTAGCAGATTGCAGACCTGGTGTGCTATGTCCAACACACCTCAAAGAACAGTTGTTTAGTAGAGAGGATTAAACATGTTCTTCAGCCATATCCATGAGTCCATCAGAACTTTTCCAGCTGTGTGGTTCTTGAATATAATAACAGAGATTTAATCTTCGAAGTGCAGGTTGTTTTCTGAATCCTGAAGCTATTTCTTGTGTTACTGTTAAAATGTTGCAGAAGTTTTGTAAATAACTGGAATGCTTATCGGGGACTAACTGGATGTAATATGAAGCGTGCTGAGTTACGATAATGTGACTTACCCTCAGAGTGTTGTTCAGATTGTTACTTACTGTACATGTGTGGTACTAATTACACATCAGCCTCTGTTTTCTGGATCACTCAAGCGTGGAGCTCTTCTATGCTTACACAGATGTGCTCAAGAAACACATAAACAAGCTTCTTCTCCTCAGATAGACCAGCTGTTGGTTAAGATATATTTGAAAAAAGGGAAACATTCTTTAAGGATTAGATTGTGTAGTGTGGAATTTCATGGGCCAATAATCATGTAGATTAAAACCTTCCAGATTATTTAATGTTTAACGTCTGGTTGCTAGTTGTGGTTTGTTTTTAATAGATGGCCTAACGAGGTAGCACTGAGCAAGAGTGCAGTAACTATGCAGTTGTCAAGTGTTTTTTGGTTTTGTTCTGTTTCTTTCCCTTTAATAAATATTCTGCGGTGTTGCTACATTAAAAGCGAGACCGGAGCTCCCTTTCGTGGAATATTTGGGGTTTTCCTTTCCTGAACGCAAGGAGCTGGTTGTAGATCATGGTTCATGAAACCGTCCTTTTTTTTTGTTTATGCCCAAGTTCTTCTTGGACACGTTTTGAGTTCAGATTGATCATGCCCAAAACTAGTCTCTTCTATGGAACATGAGTGCTTTCGTCCTCAAAACTGAGGCCTATGCTATGCAAATTACAAACTTTGAGCACTGAGATATATGGGATAAACATGGAGTTTAAACATGGAGTCCCTTAAAGTTTTTACTATGGGCAGGTAACACTGTAGCTGGATAAACTGGAGCATGTGTCAGGAAAAGCATATTGGGGCTGCTCCAGCCCATCATTTCCTGGTTTGGAAAGACTAGAGACTTTGTCCTTGTAAGGCCAAAGAGGAGAGGCGAGCTCCTGAATCCGTTTTACATACCTTGGAAACAGAAGCAGCTGCAACACTTGCACAGGACTTGCACAGGAACCAGTGATTAAGGTTGCCAGTGGATTTTACTGTTGCTTGTTTGACTTGTGGGGAAGCTGAAGCAGGGAACAGCATTCCTACTTCTGTGTCTTAGTGGTGGAGATGAGAAGGGGAAGTAAAAGACAGCACGTGGGTCCCTTACTATCACACAAAAAGCAGCAATGTGTTACCTGAGGGAAGACTGAAAAAATCAGCATGAAAAATTTATGGGCAACCTCATCTAGATGACGATGGCCCTGCTCATTGCAGGGGGGGCTGGACTAGATGACCTTTGGGAGTCCCTTCCAACCCAAACTATTCTATGATTCTGTGTTTTAAAAGCAAGATAAAGCCTCAGTCATTTCAAGCAAATTAGGTACTGGAATCAGCTCTTCAGTTTGGTCAGAATGCTTTGCTTGCTTTTCTGGACTGCTCTGTGAACAAGTAAATAATTTAACCTTAACACCGCAGTGACCATTTTTTTTTCTCTTCTTTTTTCTTTGCAGTGATTCTATTCTGTATGGCAGCCCTAATATTTCCAATAGGATTTTACATCAGTGAAGTTGGAGGTCAACCATATAAATTACCAAACAACACAGTGGTTGGATCTTCATATGTACTGTTTGTCTTATCCATTTTCTTTACAATAGTTGGACTTCTATTTGCTGGCAAAGTTTGTTTACCTGGCTGATGAATGTCTGAACTGCAGGACTTCATTTTGGAAAAGAGCAAGACATAAGAATTGCATTCTCAGGAGGATGCCTGGATCAGACTGTCAAACACATACTGAAAAGAGGAATGCTTTGACTTGTTCTCACTATGCACTTTGGATGAAAAAAAGGAGAGCCTTTCCCATAACCAAATACAGACAATGCTGACTAATCTCCTGAGCATATTTTAATGCAGTCAGGTCTGCACTGTGATAGGAACTAGTGAAGAATGCTTTACACTGAGAAGCATAATGCCCTGTGTTACTGTACTGTTCCTGTTTTTAACGTCTAACAATTTGGAAGGCAAAATATTTATGAACTTTGTGGTAGACCAGAAGGTTGCAGAGGAATTCAAGTGAGGCTGGCCTCGCTGTTTAGGAGATTAGTATTTTTCATCTTCCTTCTAATAAGCAAAGCCTTTGGCACCAATGTGGATCAATTTGCGTTACTGCACCAAGAAGCCAATAGATCAAAACATGTTCTCTAAATGTATGTAAGAGCAAGAAGACATACATCCCCTGCTCCCCTATAAGCTCTAGAAAAACACTAAGGAACATTTTAGAGGGGGATTTCTTCTTTATATTTATATAAATATATATAAATATATATATATTTTGCTGATGCAGTATACAGTGTGTGTGTATGTGTGTGTGTATATACACATATATGTAATATATGTATATACACACAAATGGTTCCTGGAAAAGAACTCAGAAAGCTTTGCTAGCAAAACACTGTGGTGTGCAAAACTAGGACTCAATAGAAAAAAGCCATTTCTCTGAAGGCCACATAGCTGAGAGTCTTCAGTTTACCTCATTCTTTGTAGCAGCTCTTGATTTTAACAGTTTTTGTAATAGGTACAAACAATCCCATGCCTTTTTAGGTGCAATTTTAAGTTAAGCTAAAATTCTTTTTATGGTAATTTATTTGTATATGAGGGTAGAAGGTGAGATCATATCATACCTTAAAGTTAAAATCCTAATTTTGAGAAACTGACACTATTTAAATGATTAGCAACTGTTGTACAGAGAGTCTCTTTTTCTACTGCATTGTCACATTAGCATTCATACATGTTTCAAGCACAGCATTTTATCACAGGTAAGCATTTCTCTAGCACATGTAAAATGCAATGCTCAAAGTAATGCAAACACTATTCCACTGAAAGATGAATGAACTTACTGTCACTTAAGTATTAAAATGAGCAATATAATTGTTTAAATAATATATGCCTTGTTTACTGAAGTTATTTTAAATGTGGATTTAAGGGCCATCCAAATTTGGAGTAAATATTCATCACTAAAGGTAGTTTTATTTTTCAGCACAAAGATAAACCTTAGAATCCATAGATGTCATAATTCACTGCTCCATCTAACCTTGCAGGAAGTACTATTTAGTGTCCCAGGAAAGCTGCCCTATTAGTACTGTCTGTATTTTCCAGGTAATACATGGTTTACCTAAGAGTCATTATGAAAACAAAAAAATTCTATGTTTCAAGTGCTGTTTCACAGAGCTTATTAGAACTGTGTTACTGAATAGACATTTTCCTAACACGTTAGTGAAAGTGTATGGTTGTTGTTAAAATATAATCAGCAGTTTCCAAAGTAATCACTGATCTGATAAGCTTAAGTGTTCGAAAATAAGAGAATTCGCACAATTCTTTTAAACTGTGCCATTCACAACCTAGTGGGTCCCTGTCCTCCTCCTCTATCTTTTCCCTCTCTCCCTCCCAAAGGTTATTTGCTGGATTAAGTATTTTTTTCTTTTGACATTTTTTTAACAAACTTGTCACTGGAATGGTGTATGAGCAACTTCTTTCCAGTCGGCTCACTCACAGGTAGAAGGGGGTGTTTGTGGATCACTAAATTTTTCTAAAATGTGTTAATGTGTAAATATAGCCAGGCACCAATTTGAAAGTAATGGTTTAAATATGATTTGGTTCCTAATTTAAACCTTCATCTGCATGAGCTGCCTGAAGTCCCCAGTGATGTTGATGGAGATAGAACACAGGGTTCAGGTGCTGGATGTGTGTCTAAATTTCTGGTGTTACCACTGCTGTATCCTAAGCTGAAGTATTCACTAAAACTTAGATCAGAAATTATGATTTTAGGGGAAAAAACCCCCACCAACTCTGTCAGAAATGACACTCTTGTAAATAGTTTTAGGAGAGTTTTGTAACTGGAACACAGGGAGAGGAGAGTTTCTCAGCTGCTAAGATTCTCCCCCCTCCCCAGCTTTATATTTCAGTTACAGTAACATCATGTATACAGTGGATTTAGGCTTAGATTAAGTGGATCATCGTTTGATTAAAAAAATGTAAACACTTATCTTGGAGCATACCCAGACTGTGGTTGTGTGACTGGAAATATATCTGATCTGCCAATGCTACTGTCATGAATTATTAAATGATAGCAGAGATTTAACAACTAAATTGGTGAAATAAATAATTCACCAGGAGCATCTTAAATCCAGAAACATGCAGCCACCTGCATTAAAAAATACCCCAAACACCTCCACAACCATTATTTGAAGAGATAGCTGTCAACAGTTGCTTTTAATGAGGTCACTAAGAACTATATAGTACAGTATTAATTTATAGCAGAAAAAAGTCATATATTGTAAACTGTATATAAAGCACTGTTTTATGGTGCAATCATTTGTCAAACTTACGTCTGTTACTTTTGTTTTAAAGCTGTGTGCATTTTTTCATACCTAAGAGCATCACTGTAAAATCTGCTGAGGACTATTTATAGGTTTTATTTGCACAAGGTTTTGGTTTAAACTACAGGAAGTTTGTACTGAACATGCCTAAACTTCTGTAGACTTTTTTAGTTCATGAAAAGCAGATGTTTCCATGTGAATCTTCTCCAAAGGTAATCCCATATTTATGTTGAGTGTTTACATAAACTTTTCTGATTCTGCCATTATTTTTCACTTTTAAAGGACAGCTCATTTCATATGTCACTAGAGAGTCTTACTTTTGCTTCAAAGTTCCTCGAAGGTTTAATGTCCCAACATAACTTATGCACACTTTGTGATGTGTTTAGCTAACAACATGTAAGATTGGAAACTCAAAATACCTTCAGAAGGAAAACTAATTGGTTTGTCTGTATAGATCTTATCATTGAGCTCAGCTGAAATCATCGCTTGGAAGCTGTTTGTCTCAGACTTGGGGAGGGTATGCTTCCCTGAAAGCACCAGTCTAACCACTTGACACCATTTTATGTTGTTAATCTTGATGGTGAGCGATAGCAGTTTTCTAAAGATGCTGGTAGCATGCAACACCACTGAGCCGCATCCTCTGGCTGAGATAAAGCCACCCGACTCAGGCTCTCCTGTCAGCCCTGTATTTCAGAGCTGTTGTTTAACCACTTCAGAACACAACCGTAGATGACTGTTTGCCCCAGCACACAAGAAATGAAAGCTGTCCTTTAAAATCTTTGTGAAGGATGAAAATAATGAAGGAAATGGTGTCTGCAAGCGGGTTGTCCTGCCTGGGCGTCACGTCACACGCGCCTGAGGCCTGACTGCATCCCCTGCCCCGGCCTTTACTGAGGATTGTTTTATAATTGGTTAGAGCATTTTTTCAATTAATGATTTCCGAACAAATGTTAATACAAACTGTATAAAATGAACATAATTTTCTTCACTTGTATTTTTGTTATTGAGCAAGTTTATCAAAATAAATTGTCTACTAAAGCGACTGGCCTCGGCTGCGCCGATTGGAACTGGCATTTCCCCACCCCTCAAGTGTTTCCTCAACCCTCGCTCCCGCCTACCACCGCCCTGGGGTGGTGGGAAGCGGCGTCGGCTCCTCCTGTTTGGGGTTTGTCCGTCTCCTCCTGTTTGGGGCTTGTCCGTCTCCACCGGCAACGCCGTAACACGCCGAACGCGGACGGCAGTCAGCTGGCTTGGGGGAAGGGGTCGGGTGAGAACCGGCAGGTGCCTTGGCCTGACGAGGCTGAGGCGGCTCGGGGGATCTCTGTCACTGGCTCGGTGGGCGCCCGTGCTTTCTGGACCTGCCCAAGCAAGGCGGGGGTGGGGAATGGGGGAGCCTTTTCCCCCGTGGGGTGAGGAGAGTCTCTGGGTATGGGGAGGCGGTGTAGCTGAGGCGCTTCCCCCGTGAGGTGGGGACAGTTTGGAAGGCAGAGGGCTGCCTTGACGTGCTGTGAGCGGGAGGGCACAGGCGGGGTGGGGCGCGGAGCCCAGTGAAGTTAAAAGCCTGATTTTATCCTAGGTTTTGCTCGGTCTTAGTGCGTCACTACTCGAAAGACAGCTCGCTCACGGCCTCCATCCCCGCGTGCCACAGCCTGGGGATGTGCCACAGTCCGGCTGTCTCCGGCTGCCTGCCCCTCACACACCGCCGAGCTCTGGGGTTTGCGCTGGTTAATCTTTTCTTCCAGGTTGAGCCGTGTAGTTAGAATCCTACTTGCTATGCATACATACAATTAACTGCCTAAAATAGCAAATAGCAAATAGCTCTTTCAAAGTAGTTCCTAGATGTGTTCTCTGTAGATAGGTAATTGTAATTTCTCTTTGCAGCTGTGTTTTAATTTGCTGTTGTCCCACATGTGATGTGATCATCATGTAAGTTGCTGGCAATATTAATACTTTTTTTAGTAGTATATACTCCTGGGGATTTAAACTTGTTAATACTTTGATTTTTTTTCTTTTTTTTTTTTTAACAAGGCTTTGTCTATTTGAATAATGGATACACACATCAAGAAAATGGCACAGTCGCTGGACAGTGATCAGGGTTTGGAAAAAGCTGGGTGAGAATACTGTTACAAAATTGTGTTGGGACTTAATACATAAATACAGAGTAAATAACTAGTTTGTATAAACAATGTACTATGTCCTTGCAAAACATTTATCATATATCAAATGGAATGTGTAAACAAATGTCAAGGTACAAAACATTTCCTGCAGAAAAAAACTTGTATGTATAAAAAAGACTTTATGACAATACAGGATTATTAGGAGTAATGAAGTAATACAGTGAAATTCATTGTTTTGTAGGTTGACCAAGAAATCTAGTCTGCAAGGTGTTCATCCACCATGGCATGACTTTTCTATGTCACATCCAGGATCAGATAATGGATTGCTGGTTGCACATAGCAGCAAGATTCATGATCTGCTGGTAGGACAGTTTTGTTGCTAAATGGGGCAACTAGTAAACTAACACATACCCACTATACATACAGAGTGGGGAATAAATGCATTGATAGGCAACTAATATGTTTCCTTACATATATTTGCATATGCACACAGACAGTAGATATAATCACTGAAGTCATGAAACTACATGCAGATATGAATCAGTCTGTGAAAAATCAGGCAAAACAATAAAGGTAGATCAGTTGCTGATACTGCCTTTTTCTTCAGAAGAGGAGAAGACAATATATACCCCTTTGAACTCTGAGGCAGGTTTTAGAGATGCTTGATATTTTTCCTCTGGTAAATCACTGGGGTATTTCTTTTAATTCTTCTACTAAACCGTCCTATTTATTTTCTTCCTTCCTGTCTGCTCCAAACTAAGCTCTTCTTCAGCTTACAGTCTGGGGAGGTACTGAAAGCTGCTTTTCCTTTGCATCCAACATCCAAAAGAGTATGCCAGTACCTAAGATTGTGTTGTTCTTAGACATGCACTGCCTACCAGCAACTCTTGCTTAGGATGTACGTTTTTGTCAGATTTGAGCAGCACATTTCTTTTCTCATACTGCATTTAATTTTTTCTTACTTGATATGTAGAGAGTACAAACGAAGAAACTACAGTCTGAAAAGGTGCAAACCTCTGAAGAATGGCTAAGAAACTATAGTTTAGAATCCTTGCAATTAACATTACAGCATCTGGTAGATGAAGGCAATATTATTTTGTAAGTACAATAGTGCCTTTTCTTTGTCATTTTTGTGTGCACTTCTGATGTTAATGATGCATAGTGTTCCAGGAATTCAAGAAACGGTGTTGAAGAGATAGAGTTTACAGAAGAGACTGTTACGGATTTTGAGTCCAGACTTTCTGAGTAAGTATCCGTCCTGTTTATGATTTTGATGCATAACTGATTCTGTTACCAGTTATCATCACCCATCACCCGTAACTACAGGTAGTGCCTTAAAACTTGTTATTGTGGGAACTTTAGAGTATCTCAGCATTAAATCCTT
>JAVHNF010022076.1:14084-24854 GCA_034783455.1 Micropsitta finschii | reverse complement strand
AAATTCAAAAGGAAAGAAAACGAGTGAGGCTTTCTGAAATGCAGGCTACTAATAAGATAATGCTTTTTTAACCATAGAAGTATCAGTTTCCAATGCGTCGTCTTTAATATGTCCCAGCTATAAAACTTTTTCTTGCTTTTACTGTGTAGAATAAATACACTGTACAATTACTAGATCCGTCATAACATTGTCAAGAGAAGGTTCGGGTTTTTTCCAGCTATAGAAATTACAGCCTGATGGACCAACTTAGTAGTCAGCAGGACAAGGATAATGCTGAGAGCAAGGGAGTGACAGCATGGGGTAAAGAACAGGGCCACAAATAGCCGTAATGGCGAAAAGGGCATGGACAGGGAGGCTTGAAGAGAATAATTGCAACATTTAGGGGGAGCTTTCACTTTGTAATTTCACTTGGCTTAAATTTCTACTGCTGTGAAACACATCACTACCCATAGAAATCCCTAGGCAGTTATTTGTAAGTCCTTTATGAGGATAGAAGCAAGTGGTGCTCAGGTACCACCAAAACCCAAACCTGGAGCAGCTACACTCAGCAGAGCTTATCACGGTTCCTGTGCTGTCTGATTAATGGTGTAGTCTTTCCATCACCAGACCATTTTTCCTGTGAGTTCCAGATAAATTTCTGATACTGTTTCCACAGTATTTTAGCACTTCTCAGAAGGGAGGGTCCTTGCTGGTGTATTTGCATTTGTGGTGTTTGGTTGGTTTTGATCATTGAGTAGCTGAGTTCTGTCTTTCTGGAGATGTCAGCGAGTTGTTCAGGGTGGTTCTTCATCTCCTGTAAGAGTTTCCCTGTGCAGTCACAAGGATCTTTCCCTTCTTGCTCTTTTTCAGCACAGACAAGAAGTTTGGGTAGCAGTGACAGCATGGTGCTAATGATACGTAGCTCTTAGGTGAGGGTAAGCAGGCCCAACACATGGGCTATGTCATTGGGACCTTATGTGATACTTAGCTGTGCCTTGAGTCCCTGGTCACATTTCTCTCCCTCCCCCATCATTTTTGCCAGCAAAAAGGTTTTGAGCATCCCTTTCTGATGCAGCTCTTGCTGTAGTAATCTGTTCCTTAAGCACCTTTCACTTGAGTTGCTGTAGTTCCTATTGTACGTGGTCATGTTCAGAAGGTCTTTCAAGTCCAGATCCCAGCTGCTTGCTTGCACAGCCACTCCTCATGGTAGGAATTACACCCATGGGTTTTCCTACTGCACTTCTCCCTTTGTTTCTGGAAGCTGGCTGGTGCCTTGCTGCCTCACGTGCAAAGCCCTGCTTGAATCAGGATCCCAGTTGTCTGTTCCCGTGCTCAGTCTGTGTATGGGGGATGTTTGTGAAGGCTTGTAGGACAGAAGAAAAGTCACAGTAGGGTGTCTTTCTGGTGGAATTTTCTTCCTCCTTGGTATGGTAGAGCCATACTTCAACTTTCCAAGCATGTCGCGAGTATATTACACATGGTGACATTTGAGGAGGGAATACATGGCTGATTTTGCTGTCTTGGGAACTTTTCTGGATTCTCTTTATTTGATACTTACTGCTATGCATTTAAAGCTTATGTACTTTATTGTAGGAGATACTGAAGCTTTCTCAGGCATCCCAATGCCTTTTAATGTAAGGCCGTTTTACAAAGTATTGCAGATTGGACAGACTTTCTCTCTTATGCTGATTTTTTCTATCCTGATTGCTTCAGTCTGAAAGAAAATACCTTCCAAAAGAGCTTAATAGTTCTTAAGTCATTAGAAGAAAGAAGAAAAAAAGATGCTTTTTTTCACATTGAAGATTTCTTCATGCCTTTTCTTTGAAATTTAGCAGATGGGTTTTTGTCAGTAATGTGCTTTTTGCCACCCTAATGTAAATCTTCCCAGATCTGACTGAGCCTTTAGAAAAAAAATCAAATATCACTCTTTCCAAATAACAAAGAACTCCACATTTTACTGGTCACATCTCCTCTCCAGGAGTCTGTCGGCACTGAATAGAAGCAAGCCTTCTAGTCTTTGCTCCTGGTCTCAGCCCACAGACTGCAGAAGAGAGTTTCCCAAGTCAGCACACTTGGGACAAAAGAAGTTTCTGGGCAATGTAATTGCTATAAACTTAAGGTCTTTGCAGAAGTTAGAGGTGCTGTCATATTTTCAAGCTGTTTCTGTTGTGGCAGAGGTGGCCTTACCGCAGGGTCTGTCTCCTGCAAGCTTTGGCGTCTCAGCTCAAACAAAAGTAGCCAGAATTTTTAACTTGGGCAAAATAGTGTATTTTTCATTAGCCAGCTATTGGGAATGGGAGAAATATTTTGGTAGAAACTTTCTCTGTGACATTTTCATTTGAAAAAATGTGAAAGGGCCCAGGACTGGAAGGTTCCACATATTAAAGCTTAAAAGAGAGATAAGCAACTCTAAACAGGGTCTCGGAGGAGTATGGGGCAGTCTTAGCAATAGGTAGTATTATCAGCCTCATCTGTAAAAGGTATTATTGGAACAAATGTACTGGCTAGGTTGTGTTCAGAGTTAGCCTGAGGCTGTGTTAATGAAGAGTAAAGACTAATGTAATATATTTTACTCTGGGACTTAATGTTGAATGAACAGCTTTAGTTCTCTCACTTCCTAATTTCTGATGCCTGAGAGCTGTTACTGCAGTGACACAATTAATTCAACATCACTCTGTGAATGGTTTTGTTTTCAAAGGGGAGGTTAGGGAAGAGGAAGCAGTGAGAGCTCCTGGGCTTCAGGGGCATCACATGATGGAAAAGCAAGGGAACTCACAGAAATCACAGTTCTGCAGAGGAAGAACTTCTCCCTGCCCACCCACTCCCTGCCGTGCCACTGGTAAACCACAGGAAGCAACAGAGAGCTGGGGGAGAGTCCTTCCCAACTGGAGGGTCTTCTTTTTCTTTTGGTGTGTGTGATTGCTTAGCATGGAAACAAATGATGGGGCTTTCTCATTGGCTTTCTGAAGAATGTCACTGTTGGAGGTGAAGCATGAAAAATTTCAGCTTCAAAGATGCAAGCATACGAAACTAGAGAATGATAATGAAATCCTGATGGAACGTAAGTGCAGTGAGCTTTTCTGAACTTGTACTGTTTGGTAATAATAATTCAAGGGTGCTATCTGTTTGCTAGGAAATAGCCACAGAAACCAGGAGTCTGAAATCAATGGAGTTATTTGAGATTTACACTGGTGTAACTAAGACTCGAGTTTGGCATTTTGTGCTATAATGTTTTTAGTGAATGTTTCAGTAAGAATTAGACCAGAAATATGTTACTAATAAATAGCATTTAATTTAGAACCCAGCTGTTGGGTAAGCAAACAACCAACACAAGAGTGTTTCTTTCAGAAATACATTGGTGTCAGCTATCCTGTGTGAATCCAAAGCAGTGCTTCAGATAGTACATGGCATCCTGTCAGTGTCATTCTAGGGATAACAGCTATTTCTGATAAACAGTGCCCTGGGCCATTTGATGAAGGTTGAATCACAGTGACACAATGAGGCCATGCAAACCCCAGTTTCATTACTCCTTCCATCTACCAAAATAAACACATCTCAAAATAAAATACAAAATAAAAACATCTACCAAAATAAACATCGCAGCTCCCCTTGGAGAAGCTGAGATGCTCAGCAGCCTTACAGGTAGTGAAAGTAGCCCACATGGTATATATGAATTGCCTTTTCTGATCATTATTTTCCCAAAGAGTCGTTAAGAGCTAGTCTCACACAGCTTCACACAGCTCTAATGGATGGGGGATTGCATGTTTTGATCTGTTTTGCTGCCAGAGAGTGGGAATATTTCCTTTGTGTTGCTTGAAGAGGAGTGGCCAGCGGGCAAAGAGTTAACAGACTACTCACAGGAACCTGCTGAGCTCCCTGTGAATCTCTTGGTGGGTCATTGAATGGAAAAATTAACAACTCAGGAAGTCAGAAATTTCCATAGCATCCCAGGCAAGCACTCCAGTTCATTCAGTATCCTGTCCCTGGTGGAGCCAGATGCTTTAGGAGGATACAAGCATCCCTGCCACGTACAATTGCGGGATGTAAGGAAGGATAGCTGAATGGGTAGGGCACAATTTAAGAACTTGCAATCAATATTCTGCCTTGCCACAGATGTGTTTTGGGCAAATCTGCTTCCTCCCTTCCTGGAAGAGCAGCCAGTGTTCATTGTATCGCTAGCCATGCGTCTCGAAACCCCCTCTCTAGCTATGCCTGTGAGTGTTCTCATAAATCATGTGCTGGGTAAGCATGTCCTGGCTTGGTTACTGCTTGCATCTCCCTTGAGTCTGTCCTGTGCCCTTCCATTTTCTGGTACCCCAGATCTCCTCATGGAGGGGAAGTACTTTAAGATTTCTGAGAAACTCAAGAAAGTGCTGCTGGAGTAGATAGATAAGGTCTTTACCTGTTACAAAGCACCTTGGACCAGAATTTTGTAGGATAAAGTCAGTAAAAATCAGGCACACAACTTTTATCTACTTAATCTTATTTTGAGCAGAAGGTTACATTAGGTGATATTCAGAAGTCCCTTCCAACTTCTTTCTATGAGGCTGAATGCACTGAAACATAGAAACTGTTACCTCATTTTAAAAATGTGGTCAGGCTTCCATCATTGACAAAAGCCTGCAAGGTTAGATCCCAGATTAAGCTGGATAGTGGCTGTTTGTGTAATAAACTCTGTGTCAGCACAGCTGCCAGAAGGGCTGGCCAGGTTCACTGTGTGTGATGGTCAGAGCTATATGTGCATGTCAGGTGCATCTTCCTAGAGCCCAGCTCTCAAGGTTGCATCCAGATGACAAAAGGAGTTGTTCTCCCCAGTATGAACAGCAGGGGCAAGGTTTTCAGGCAGACCTAATGTGTAGCCTTGTATTCAGGCACAAGTCCCTTTTGAACGTGTGTTTCCAGATGGGAATTGATGTGTATTGAGTGGTTTTGAAAATCCAAAGAATATTTAAGGGCCTGAGGTAGAAAGAAAAAAAGAACCAAGCTTTTCTTAAAGTCTTGTCAAAACAGCTGGATCTGAGCCCTTGCAAGTGTAGAGTCAGACTGTTCTGAAGACCGGATCCATAATAAGTGGCATATAAAATATCTCCACTTAAATATGTGACATATGTCAGTGCTGGGATTATTCCCCTCCCTCGCCCCCAGACTGAAAAGAACCACCATGCTCAAGAATTATGTTTCTGTTGAGCTGCAGTATAAAATCATGGGAATCTGTCTTGAATGGATACCATTTGAACATTGTCCCTACAGCACATACACCATTTATCCCCTTCTTTGTAGTGTTTAGGGCCTGTGGTTTTGGAACCAAGTAACAGGACTCGCTGTATCTTATCCTGCTTTACTTGTTGCAGACTGCATTTTGTATGCAAGGAAACAACAGACAAAATAGCCTCCAAAAGAAAGGAAGAATGAGATAGTTTCCTAAGTTGTCTTTGCCTGAGTTGGCAGCTGCTCTGCTTCATTCAGCTTTTTGTTCCCCAGTGAGTGCTGTGCGTGTGTAGCAACAATGGGGTGATGCAGTTACACCGAGAGCTCATGGCGGAGTTCCGTCACATCCATTCATAAATACAGCCTGGGCCGGCACACTGAGGAAGCCAGGCCCCCGAGGAACCGGCTCCACAGCCCAGGCGCTGCTGCCAAGGCTGCTTATGGCCCGGCACTGCTTTGGTCAGAGATTTGCCCCCAACCTCCAGCGGGGAATCCTTGCTCGGCTCATCGGGCTTTTTACAATGCAGCCGGATTGTCACAGTTTTTATCAAATCCCCTTTTTCAGTGAATGATCTCAGCATCTCTTACAGCAGGGTAAATTCACAGCTTTTCACAGTTGCTAAGTATACCTGTTAGAGATAATCAGCTTGAAATGTAGATGAGGCCCTCAGTGATACGGTTTTGTGGTGGTCTTGGCAGTGCTGGGGTAATGGTTGGACTTAATGATCTTAAAGGTCTTTTCCAACTGAGCTGATTCTGTGAGTCTCTGAAATCCCAAGTCACATTAAGCAGGGAGTATGATTTCAAGCATGGCAGCTGCCCTTGGATCACCCTACCAGTGTTCTGGCTTCACTCTCACTTTTTCCAGTTCTGAAAACATTGTTCTCTCCTGTTGCTGTGAGAAATACCCATGTGAGCAACAGGAAACCAACAAACTGACTGTTGAAGCAAACAGTGGAACTGAATCTAAAAAGTACACTGTTGAAAGTGCTTAAAGACAAAGAAAAACTGAAGAGAAAATGTGCCATCCTTCAGATGCTTAGTGTTAGTGATCTTACATATTGCATTGGTGCAGTAATGTAGCAATAGCAAGTGGAGAAATTCTGGCATAGATAAGATTTTTTGTTTTTTTTTTTTTTTAAAGTGAGATGTCCTCACTAGTCTCCATATAAAATGCCCTTTGGAACAGCCAGTTACTATTTTTTGTACTTGTAGATGGAAAAACAGAGACATAGACACTTATCTGTAATAGGTGCTCTTTGTTACAGTAGCAAAAATACACATTTAGGAGGGAAAATATTTCTGGTTTTAAACTGCGTCCATTAGATGTGAGATCACTGAGATCTGGTGGATGTAGTAAATGGGCATGATATTCCCACAGCAGCTTTTCAGGCTCTTGTTTTGGAGAATGTCGGCGAGCTAAAGGCCAGTACTCGGCACACGAAGGCCCCGCTTTGGGAAGGAATCCGTGTTTATGTCAACAATGAAGCATGTGCTTTGGAGAGGTTTGAATTGAGGCTTAAATGTGAACTAGCGGAGGAATCCTGCCGCCTTTTGTGTTTAGGAGTACAGATGACACGTTCCATGCTGGAATTTATGTAAATCCTGACTCTTTAATGCATGTCTGATTGCTGCTTTCTTAGATTATCTAAGCAATGCATACATGACTGGGGAACAGTATTGTCACTTCACATATCTCCAGCATCCTTTCTATTTATCATACCAGGTTCCAGACCTAATAAAAAAGTCCTTTTCTGGTTTCTGTTTTGCAATTTTTAGTTTTAAGAATGAGGAAGAGATTAGAGGCGTTAACAGATATATGTGAAGTAATTAAATGTGTACATGGAAAACCAACCATCCTTTAATACAAAAATGCAGAAAGCTCATGCAGCTTTGGGACTCTAAGCACTCAGCAAAGAACCTAGGGTTTGGATCCAGGCACCTAAATCTAATCAGTGCAGGAAATGCAGGAGCATCAAGAGGTATCTGGTTGAGTTATAGCTCAGTGTTTTGTATCATTTGCATATATATGTTATATATAACAACAGTCCTACTGTTACTCTTCTGCTACTGGTTGTAAAGGAGAGTAAGGTTGTAGCTTTTGGCTGCCCTTGAGAAATGACCCACTTGGTCACTTGAGCAGGCTTGTTCTCAGCCTTGAAATTGCAAAGGGCTTCATGACAAGGATGCTGGAGAAGGACTCTTCATCAAGGACTGTAGTGATAGGACAAGGGGTGGTGGGTTCAGACTTAAACAGGGGGAGTTCAGGTTAGGTAACAAGAAGGAGCTCTTTACTGTGAGGGTGGTGAGGCACTGGAACAGGTTGCCCAAAGAAGTGGTGGATGCTCCATCCCTGGCAGTTTTCAAGGCCAGGTGGAACAGAGACTTGGCTGACATGGTCTAGTGTGAGGTCTCCTTGCCCATGGCAGGGGGGTTTTAACTAGATGATCTTAAGGTCTTTTCCAACCTATACTATACCTATGATTCTATGATTCTGCATTGCCATTGACTTGAGCTCGGCACAGCTTCGGCTGGGGTGGCAATGGCATTCATGCCAGTCTCTGCCAACTTTCTTTGAGTTACCAGGCTGAGCTCTCGGCAGCTGGATGTCTGTACATCCCATGTAGGGCTCTGAGATAAGGTGTTGCCTCCCTTCAGGCGTTTCTCACTGGTCTGATCAAAGCTGTGTAGCTGTCCAGGCTTTAGCTGGTGTTGGCCCTATTTATTCTGTGGTTGCTGATGCACAACACCTCGCCATAAAGCTAAGATCTTGTCAAGGGCTAAGTGATACTTAAATTAAATAAAACTAAAATTAAACCTTGTTAAACAGTAGTGTTGCAGTCTTTCGTTTCTTCTTAAATACAGCCATAATGCATTTTTTCTGGGCACTGGTATTCCCAAATGAGTGACATCTTGAATGGGCAAAAGCTGGGTGGCTGCAGTGCTCAGACCGGTTCCCATGTATGCAGATGTTTCCCTATATTCAGTTTTGATAAACGAAGATTAGGAAGCTTGCTGAGGTAAGCTTTATTGCTTCTTCTTCCAGGCAAGACCAAAAGTGAGATGCAAAAGGGGAATCTAAAACTCACAACACAAAAGGTGCTATGTAAGAGGCTAAAGCTAAGTTCATTGCTTCTGCACGCCATGTCTCCCTGCCTGCCGCAGTCAGTGAGTGGTGAAGCTGTGGTGGTCACTGCCACAAGGAGCACAAGGTCTGGCAGAGCTGGGTGTTACGTGACCAGTATGGATACAGGGGTGTGCTTTCACTTAGTGGCTCTGCTTGGCTGTGAAATTAATCTGGTGGTTTAAATCTGGTTTAGAGCAGTTGTCATGGTGGGAGTAGTTGCAATAAATAACAAAGCTACAGTCCCCTTACTGTCACAGAAACTCTGGATTGATTCAAAATGGAGATGGAGATAAAAGATGCATGGCTGAAATGATTTACCTTCTTGTGACAGCCCTCCACTGTCAGCATTGGAGAGGAGTGATCTTTTTCTTTGTGCAGAAGGTGGTGTACCACTACTCACTTACTGCAGGATCTGATGCAGAGACCGCTGTTATCCCAAAGATACCATCTATCAGCTTCAGTTTAGATGGGGTGTGAGGGAACACTTGAAAATGGCTAAGTAAGTCTATGGGAGAAACTCAAGCCAAGTTAGTAGTATTGTGGACATCAGTTTGAAACTGGAAGCTGGAGGGCATTATAGGGCATATATATTATAGAGGTGTTGAAAAGTTCAAGAAAATGTATTACGTATGTATCATTTCTGCAGGACCTCTCCTAGTGCTTGTGCATTGTGTCAAGATTGTCATGAATGGATATTGAAATCCTCAATTATTATTGACTTGAATAAGTAGATCCTGCTGATACCTCCTTCCAGTCATTTTCACAGCCAGCATTCCTATCACAGACATGAGGGTATTCCTCATTGGACACAGAAAAGCATTTCTTTTCCTTCAAATTCATTCCGAGTGTGCTAGTGTAATTACCCAGGATGATAAAGTTTTACCAAAAAAACCCAAAAAAGAAACCCAAAAGTTCATTAAAAGTTATTGCCTTTTTAGTTCTGTACATGCTGAAGTAAAAATAAAACTATGGAATGGAAAGTACCTGAACTATTTTAATCATTAAAACTACTAGACCATATAGAAGAATGGGGAAGTTGATCCATGTGACACACATTTAAAAACCTTCATTATAAAAACAACAAAGACAACCCTACAATATTCTGGAGGAATGGCCCAGTCCCTATATTGCAAATTCTGGGCTTCTTCAGTGGGTTCTTTCAAGGAAAATTTGCTGAATAGTGAAATTCATAGTATTATATGGTTTTTTAGAGCTTTAATTTTCTCTTGTCAGTACTGTCTGGAGGTTGCAAAATGGAAGTGCTCCAGTAAACTATGCAGACATGCAGCAAATCCACATGAAGCCTGAAGGCGGTAAAAACACTGCTTGTCCTGATAGGTTTTTTGTATTTTTTGTGTTGTGTCACTTAACTTTGGATTGACAGGAAGTTCTTGTGAAGTAAACTGAACTCTCCATCCCTGGAGGTATTTAAAAGATGCGTAGACATGGCACTTAAGGGCTTGGTTTAGTGGCAGCTTTGGTAGTGCTGGGTTAACGATTGACCTCGATGATCTTAAAGGTCTTTTCCAACCCAAATGATTCTGTGATTCGATGAAACAGAAGTGGTAGCCCTGTGTACAAAATAAGCCACTTGCTGTATCACACGATAACAGTTGGGATGATAAGATACTCAAAATGAGCTCATTTTTTTTCCTTTCACCCATGCAGTCACTGTCCAGACAGTGTACATTGCGGGCCCTAGAGCTAGTTGCTTGCTGAGACAGTGATTCAAGTGCACAGCAAATGTGGGTTTATGATTTTTCATAGAAGAGTACAAGCACTTTGCTCACGTGTCGCACTGGCCAGATATTAGCTCCTTCTGCTAATTCCAGTTTATTATAAAGCCATTGACAGGTTTAGTTGGCATCTTGTCTGGCGTAAAGCACATTCCTGAAATCTGTCCACAGCACTCTGACACTGTGCTGTGCCAGGGATCATCTGTTGTCCTGCAGCTACCATGGTGAGTAAAAACCCACCGTGTGACCTGAATACCATGGTAGAAGCGGTGGTGTGGGCCTGTGCATGATCTCCAGCAAACGAGGCTGGCTGATGGGATAGTGACAGAGCCAGGATTAACCATTGCAAAGCCGCAGCCTCAGGTGATGAGTTTGTTGTATCTCTGTCATCAGTACTGGAGAGTTTAGGCTGAATCTGCTGGTGTGTTCCATTTTGTTTTGCTGCACTTCTGAGGTTCAGTAATGAACCTGGCATTAGGTTTTTCCCCCTTAGTAGATTTTGGTAGTAGAACTTGACAACCCGAAAAATAAGTTTCACCATTTTTGGTTTGTGCTGGCCAGGCAATTTCAGTTCCTGGATAGATAGTTCATAGACAAGATTAATTATATAGAATGTATTACTCAGACTAATAAACCCCTGATTTTTAGTATTCAGATAGCAGCACTTTTTTGGAAAGCTTTCATGGTGAATGCAATATGCTGCTCATTTTACCAGTGTTC
>JAVHNF010022075.1:0-25885 GCA_034783455.1 Micropsitta finschii | reverse complement strand
TAGGTTACCCTGCTCTTGCAGGGGGGTTGGACTAGATGATCTTTTGAGGTCCCTTCCAACCCTTGGGATTCTGTGATAAGGATAGCTCCTATACATGGACTGTCATTATACTTGTTTTTCCACACATTGCCAGACAGAGCAGAAAAATAAAAACATAGCATGCACATAAAGTTACTTCTGAAAAGTGTCTTAATTTGCTAGTCTGCAAGAAGAAAGTGCTGCAAAAGCTGAATTTGTCAGAAGGACTCTTGTAGTTGTATTATTTGAAAAGATACTGCATTCAAGCTACAATGGCATAATAGTTCAGTATCAGAAATATGACAACAATACATAATTTATCAATCTGGAAACCTTATACTTGAAAGAAGCCTTAGTCTAACCTTTCCATCATTCCAATTGAATTGTAAGACCACCACTGTAACAAGACCACTTAGAAAACCACCGGGGTGGCCTTGATAATAATACACATATCATTGTTGAGGCACAGGAAACTAAACCAGATGGTTTTGCAGAGGGAAGCAGTTTTTTGGCTTTGTAAAACCTAAAAACACTAATAGGTCAAACACGAAAGTGGTGAAAAAGAAAGCTAAAGGAAAATTTATGTAAATAAGAAAAAATCTTTTTACAATTATATTCCCTCACATAAAAACGGCTACAAAAAATAAACAGGGGGAAATGGTGCTGTAGTTCTGAAACAGATCAGGATAGTTTTCCTGAAAGGAAAAGGTCTAGCAGCAGCCCTTACAGTAGGTACTGCTGTTGGAAATCAATACCATATGATGTTCATTAGAAGGAACACCTACATATTGTAATTAAACTTTCTTTCCTCATTTTTATGTTTTAAGTATGGAGACCATTCATGTCCATTGTAATAAACTACTTTCTTGTTCAATCTTTTACTAGCACTCACACCAAACTGAAAAACAACACATGCATGCACCTCTTAAAATATGTGAAATTGAAAACAATTTCAAAAAATTCATCCATGCATAAACAGAAACATATATACATTCAAATTAACATAGAAACACATATATACACATGGTATGTGTGCACAGGCAAACGTGTATAAAGTATGTTTGAATTTTCTCACTTATACTGTAGCTATTTAGAATCACATTATTTATGGACTCCAGTATTTCAAACACCATGACAGTGTTGTTTTGTTTTGGTTTTCTTTAATGCAGACATCATCTTCATAAGTAGAATTAAGATGATAGTATGTTACTCTGCTGGGAACTGCAACTATTTCTAATAGACAAGAAGTCTAATCTAAACTATGCACACTGAAAGAAAAGTATTATAAACTCATTTATTGTGTGTGCAGCCTTATTTACCAAAAAGTAAGCTTTTACTTGGCATTAAAAAGTAAAACTTTTACTTTCACAGTTGTTCAAAACCATGTTCTCTCTTCATAATTAAGGTTTGCCCCTAGTTTCGAAATCTGAAAGATGGTATTTGAGAATTATACTTGCTTTTTGCTGGCATCAAGTCATGCGCTAACTGAAATAAAACATAATTATTTAAATATCAACTTTTTCTCTGCTTCCATGGGACAACGGAGAAGAAATGTACACTGAGGAGAGCTTCACCGTATGCTTATTGTTTATGACAGCTCATTTTGGTACTGCACAGAAATAATCTTCAAGAAAATGTTCGAAATCTTCAATCCAAAGTTCTTAACTAGAACCAGACAGTTAAAAGAGTGGTATCTGAAGCAAGAAGTCAAGTGGGACCACGGGTGCCTTACTGAGCCCAGTGTGCTTTATGGAGTCTACCTGGACAGCAATAAAGAGCAAGAAGTGACAGTGGGGTCACAGGATCCTATTTTGAGCCTGCATGAGAGACATGCCAGGGAGACACCTGTTTTGTGGCCTGTGGTGCCCTCTACCACCTCATATCAAGCCTTGAACTCTTTTGTAGGTGCATTTCAGCTGAGGTGCAATGCATGCGAAGAATTTACTAAAATAACATCATCCTTAGTCAACTCTGGCAGTCCACTTATCTCTGTCTTTCCCCTAAAGACTCAACCAGAAGGAAGAAAATAATCTTTACTTCTTCCTGGACCTGCTGTTCCAGCACTATTGTGTCACTCTATTGCAAATGCCAGTGCCTGTGGGTCACTACTGGGTGCAATTCACAGAACAATTTTGCATCTTTCATTTGAGTCTAGTTACTTGCTCTGTGGCCACTTATATTTGCTGTAATGTATCCTGAGAACTGGATCATTATTTGCATAGATGATTGGCCATAATACCATGGTCAAATGTGACTTCCTTTATCCCAGGATATGTCACATCATACCTCCACATGTCCTAAATATTTATATGAGGAAATCAAAGAATATTCTGCTATTGGTATCGCTTCTTCTTTGGGAAGACACTGCATTCTCAAAAAGCATTTCAGCATAAGGCCTAGTTCTATATCTTATAAAAAGGACAACAGATTTTTGAACTATTAGAAAGAAACTAAGGTGGAATTGTCATTGTCTCTGACACAGGTCCTTCTAGAAAAGATACTGCTCAAGCAAGTACCTGTCAACGGTTTTATGAATGTTCAGTAGCTGTTCCAAAGGAGCACAGTCCAACAAACTTTCCTCCTAAAAGTTCATACAAGCCCTGCTGCTCTCAGTTACTTCACCTAGATGGCAGCAATAAGATAATCAGTTCAGTGGATTATCACATGAATCAGAGTAGATTTGATATAGGTTTATGATTGATTTGCCTTAATAAAGTAATTAATTTTCCCAGCTCAAGCAATCTGATGGAATGGAAAAGTTCTCATTTGGAAATACACAAAATACACTTGAGTATCTGGATGGCTCAAAAATCTTTACACTCATACTCAAAGAAGTCCAGCATTGAGGATTTAAAATTATATCTTAATTTTTATTAGAAGTGATTACCATTGAGCATAGAAATTAAGCAGTAAGAAGATAAAAACATTTTTCACTTCAGTCCACAACAAAAGATAATCCTTATTTAAAAGCATGCCTTTAAGTTCACAAGCCAATTTCATAAGTATATGAGGTATTGGTAGTTACAAAGACAGATATAACTGACTTTGCTTTTATAACCAACAACCCTCAACAAAGGAGAACTTTCACAAGGAGCTATTCCGCTGCACTGATGAAAAGATGTGTCAGAAAAAACTTAATGTCTTATCAGACTAAGGTAAAACTTATTTCAAAAGACAACATATCCTCAACACTCCAGGAAAACAAAAAGTGGAACTAGAAATGCCTTGGCCAACTGTCTTGCTGGCCGAATCAATTTCTTATGCACAAGAGGAAAGTAAAAGTTTAAATAATGCTGTTTGGCAAGAGAATTTATATTTAGACATGCACACAAACATACGAGAAGGGATTTCCTACAACAGAAATGGTAGCAGCTGTCTCTAAGGGTGAGACTCTACCTATTAAAGTAGTGAAGAGAAAAATCATGAATAAAGGACCCAATGATGCTGAGTGGACATTTAAATGCGGACTGCATCACTGTAGATTAGATTTTACCATCTCAATTTTAACAACCACAAAAGGATTAAAGACAATAAAAATGACTACGCATTTTCTTGTGTATTTTAATTACAAAGTAAAATGCATGCCATCAAGAGCAATTTAAAAAAAAAAAAAAAGTAAGATGGAAAGTCCTTCTTGAAGCAGTTTCTTAATGTGCTTGGTTGGACTGTACAATAACTTACTATATTACTTATTTATAAACTGTTCTTTTTAGTTTTTTTTTAACATTATTTGAAATACAAATTATTGGAAGCTGATTGCCATAAATTTAGAATATCAAATGGTCCCTGATTTTACCATGAATTTCAGTACACACTTAATTTTCAGCATTTGTCTAGACCTATAATTAATAGGAGTCAATTATGACCCAATTATGTGTCCTCTGTGATTATTGCCTGAAATACTGCTGGATTTCTATTGAAGGCAAAAGAAAATATTTCTGATCTGTACAAATACTGAAAGACTGTAAAAACTGTTACCTTTGACTTCCATTTTTTTTTTTTTTTTTATAAGATATACATTGACAGTTTTTTCCACAGCATTCATCAGTGCAGTATTTCTGCTCTCTGCACAACACTGAGGTGTGTGCAGTCCAACTGCAGAAGGCAACCTGAGCTGCAGCATGTGATAAAGAGGAAAGTAAACAAAAGAAAGAAAAAGTTGCAGCTGTTGAACTCTAATATGAACTTGTTCTTTTCCCAGAGCCACTTTGCAACATGACTATGCTCTATTTGTTGGCTTTCCCTTTATATTTTTACATGTAAATGTGTCTATTATGTCCCCAAGAACAATACTTTGAGGTTTCTGATGCAGGTATATACCTTCATGACTTCATTTACAGTACTTAGCATCTAGGAAATTAAAAAAACCCAACCAACCAGTGGTTGATGTTATTTTTTTTTTTAACGGACCAGGTCAAATGTTTCAGAGTATCTATATTTATTTATTTATATTAATTTGGGTGAGTGTCTGAGGAAATTTGTATGATGCCTTGTGTTTTATAAATGACACAGAAATTAGTCAGACTGTTAAAGCTTGCTATTGTACTAATGAAAATACCTAGCAGGTAGTTTACTAGAACTTTCTGCAACAAATAAAAGGTATGAGTTACCCTCACAAACCAAAATAGCACACAGAAGATTCATATATCAATAGTGTTAATATATTATTTTTCTACTTCCAACTCAGCAGCATTGATCGTCATCTCTAATCATCTTCCCATGAGACTTGTGCTCAAACACAGTAGGGAAAAACTGGAGAAAGGAGGAGTGAGTGGCAGCAGCAATTACTGCAAAAATGCTAAGAGCTACTTATTTTAGGATGAACTAATAATACCTACCCCCCCCATTTTTGATGCCTACTTACTTATTTCTATTTTGTTGTCTTCAAACACTGAAAGGAAACATTCCAAGAGAGTTAGACTTCCTAGTCTTCATTCACTAGCAAATGCCACTGTTCCTGCAGGTGGCAGTTCAAGTCCCAGCTCAAAAACCTAATTAAACACACAGTCCAACTATTCTCCTCTCCCACAAATCTATGTTTAAACATCATTTATACTGTGATCAAATCCCAGAAGTCCTGACTTCTGCTTGTGCTTTGTAACCACTGTATGTTCTCTACTCCAATACATACAGGATACAGTCTTCCCACAAAGTCAATGGGAGTTCGATCATCAGCTTTCATGAGATCAGGAACTGACCCATAATGTTTTATAAAGCAACAAAAAGGAATGTATTTATGGTTTTATTATTATCCCCAATAAGGAAACAAGGAGAAAGAAAACACAGTACGTGGTCTAGTCTATATGCACATGTGTTACTTGTATTAATATCAATGGGATTTAAAAGTGCATATGGAGAAGATAAGCTATATCCCTATGTGTTCAGCCATATGCTTAAGGAAGCTCCCCAAATGCTTGTAAATATGATCATGCTTTCTAACATAGTATGTATTTGTTTGAACAATGTTAAATCTCTAAGCCCTACTTTCCAGTCCATTAAAGCCTCAAATAATTGTTTATTTCCAGCTTAAAGTTACTCTCTTTATTATCCATTAAAATGCTGCCTGCAACCACATTTCCACAATATTCAGGGAATTAGAGAATTGATAATAACTTTCCCATTATCCGAAGGGGTACCTCTCTGGGAAGAGAAATACTCAAGATGAACTATATTTTAGCAAGGAATTCTTTCCAGAAGATTTTGGTACAGGCCCAAATTGTGTAGCTGAAAGGTCTGGAATGCTACTTACACAACAAACATGTGTTTGTGCTGTAGACTTTGGACAACTAAATTCCTTCTGGAGGCCAAAGGCCTTGAAAGCTAGTAATTCTTCTGGATGGACTTGCTTTCATTTCCTTTTTGCTTTTAAAGGTTTGAACACAGCACAAGGGCCTGACCCACTAGGCACAAGAGGGTTATTCTGGATTACCTTTACAGAAGAAGACATCAGAATTCATCCCATGATTTATGATCTGGTGCAAGTTGTCTTGGAATGAGATAGCCAAAGCATTTATGGAATATCCAGTGCCTGTTAGCAAATTATGCTCATTATCTTCCTGTAACCAATCAGTTTATTTGGCTTATCTTTTACTTCCTTTCAGTTGAGACTTGGTAACTGCCTTTATGAATATTCCTGACAACACTTTTATCCATTAAAAAGATGATTTGGATGGTTTACTGCATTAAATGCTTCAACCAATGTTGTAGCCACAAATATAAGCCAATATTCATGGAGGCATAGTAATAACATTCGTGGTGCCCATATCACATTACATACAAATGCAGCACATAACCAAAAGCCAACTTTATTGTAGCCAGCTGCCGAAACTCACCTTCTTCACTTACTTGATGGAACTCTTTTGATGCCAAGGCAATATGGCTGCTTATCCTATTTTAATACAATCCAGAGCAAAAGTTTACATTCTGGTATTACAATTTTGTTTTCTTGCTGTTTCTTTTTGACTGCAAACAACATTTGAAAGCTCAGCTTTTATTTTACCTTTTAAATCTCAATTTACAATAAAAGTTCCAAATTGGACTTTTCCTAATGAAATACTTGCTTTGTAATACAGAAAAACAAAACAAGCAGTCATCATCTTTTTAAACTACATCAATGAATGGTGAAGCCAAATCCGGTTTCCCAGCAAGAAATTATTAAAAGACAGAAATAGTCCAATGACCACAGGAAATCTTTAAGCACCAAAATGGGGACAAAAGTCTCCTGGGGAAAAGACAATATTTCCTACATGGTCATTCATGTCTTCTTGTAATACAATACAGGGGTATTGTTTATTTGTCCACTTAAGTAGATGCATAGAATAAAATTAGAAACAAATCCTGAGCACAAAAACATTTCAAACACTAGATGCAGGCACATGTGTTGCAGTACCTGCTGTCACAACTATGTTGTGATGCTTCTTTGTAATGTATAACCAGCTAGACCTTTGATTATTAATATACACATCATTCTTGCCTCGTTATAATAAAGGCCACCAACCTCCAACATGATCTTTGACTTCAGGTCATACTGCAACTTGCTGCAATCTCAATACTGGTCATAAAATTTGTCAAAACAATAGAAGAAAAACTCTAAAATAGATTCACTTTATTAGTCGGCCACCTCCCCCAAAGGAATTCAGTCAAGGAATGTAAACTCAAAGATTTATTTTACTGTTCAGGTCATGCCTGGGGTAGACTGCTGTGTTACTAAATTCTCTAGTCTGAAATCAAGAGCAAGAAAACTTAACAGGCCTCAATAAGCAAAACCATGTTGAGATAGTCCTCTGTGGACCATGACCTGAAGTTACAGCAACAAGCATTATCCCCACCACGAAGATGGCTCAGAAAAAGGCACATGGTCCACAGCTTACCTCAACGTAGTCCCTGGCATGGCCCCAGTCTCTCTTAGCATCCAGATTGCCCAGGCTGAAACAATCCAGCTGTCCAAGGTGAATTTTTGCTACTGATCGGCTAATTTTTCGAGTAACAAAGTTAGCCCCTGAAATAGAAATAAAAGCTAGTATCAGCATAGTCACAATGGCAGATAACCGGACAGAAAAAATGCTTTGTATAGCTCAGCATATGGTACTTTCAGTCTTCATTCACTCTTCTTATACCTCCTAGACCCATGCCGTCTTTTAACATCTGAGTAGGCTAAGAAGCTTCCAGTGCAAGTGTCACATTAGCATTCCTAATTTGCTGCCTCAGTATTCAGTCCAGGCATAAAGCCAAAGAAAATCATTTGGAATGTCAGTTCTTAAACACAAAATGCAAAAGGTTACATAAAGAAGACAGGCAACCTAGACCACCCTCAAGATTTTTGTTGCTAATCCTTTTCTCTTTTTTTTTTTTAAGGAATTCATGTATCAAAATAAGTAAGTTTATTAATAAAAAAAATTGAGCCTATATATTCTCCAAAGGACTGTAATGGTTTTCCATTTAAATGGTTTTAGCAAGGATGTATTTTCAAATACATCCATAGTATGCATTTGTTTTTTAAAGGATGAAAATCATGATTTCTGTATTTCCTGAAAGAGTGTAGATCTGTAAAGGAAGTTTACAAAAGAGTGCGATTTGCAAAATTTCAGAAACCAAATATATTGGGGAATCTTTTTTTATAGCAATATTCCTCAAAAATTGAACAAATGAGTTTGCAGAATGAAAGCCCAAGCCCTTCTTTCAGACTGCACCCTGCATGCTCAACAGGAGAGTTATGATTATTCTGAAGATACACCAGCACAAACCACAGGACTGACACTGTGACTTTGCTATTGCAATTTCTGAAAGCAAAGTACTGTGGTTCCCCTGTTCCTGTCTGGATGGGGTTGCAGAGGGAGTGGAGTTCTGGCTTAACAGAAACCAGTGACAGTGTCTCTTCAGCTTAGTCAGACTGGCACTTCTCCAAAGTTTGTTTTCATTTATTGTGTTATCAAAGTGCTCTGAGTTCTTTATACAGATTATTACCAATTAATTAAAAATAGATTCAAACTATTACAGAAACTTATTAGGAATAGCTCTGAAACTTCCTAACCTTCTGCACTCAAATAATTTCAGTTAGCATTACTATGCAGTAAGTCATAGTTGAAGGAGAAGCTTTGTTTTCTAGGATAAAGTATATGGCTTTATGTTCAGCACTGCAACTGATAATAAGCAAAACTGGCCACTTTCAACACTACATTCCCATTTGCATTAAAGGCAGTGAGAGTTCTAGCCATCATCTGCAGTTTTAATGTCAACCTTCACGATGAATGAACATAACCTTTCATTTTGGAGTAACCATTTTCTTAGCATAAAAAGAAGAAAAAGCTATTAGGTTCTGTGTGAGAGAGAAAGAACATTTATGCTACCCACTTAATTTGAAATGTATGAAAGATACTGCACAAGAAAAAGATTTGTCTAGCACAACACAGCATATTCTCATCATTGCCATCTTCTTGCAGAGTCACTGATAACTGGAGAGAAATGATCTTCAAAGATCTTCTCCAAGCAAAATCCAAATATTCTTCAAAAGGATGAACTGAAGAATTAGAGAGCGTAACAGTGAAAACAAAAAACCTTTATTTACTAGAAATATTCTACTAAGGGTTCAACAACATTATACCAATCCTCTTCTTGGAAATGCCTCAGCATTAAAGTGGTAGAATAAAACCCTGCTACTGTTCATCCTGAAAAATGTGATTAGAATTTTTTTTTTTCATGTGACCAAGGACTGAATGGCACATTTTAGAAGCATTTAAATGACATGGTTCATAAATAATGCTAAAATACTGATTCTCTTCAAACACAGTAACTTAAATTATCCCATTACACTATATGTTTGATCCATGACATTAAATGCACAACATAACTAGAATTTAAGTCGATGCCCATTGAAGTCATTCAGAATAGTTAAGGCTATGTCAGCATTTCTATTATAATGCCCTGTCCTAGGGGTTTGCAATCAGGCCATAAAATCTTGCTTTGGTGTGAAACTTGGCAGACATAATGTCTCTTTCCTCAGGAATGATTCTATCTAAAAGGCCTATGCATAGTGCTACAGATACCCTTATACAACTGAATACAAAGTACCTTTTGAAACACAGAACTGGTTAGCTTCCTTCTTCCTCAGCAGGTATTGAGGACTTGCTAATGTTGAACCTGCAAGAGCATTTTCCTCATACAGTGGCCAGTTAGTGTCAGCAAGAGTATCAACAGAGCTGGTGTGTTAACCACTTAGACTTTCATGTTGATTTTCATCAGATCAGGATGATGCAACAGCTAAAATGCCACCAGCTACCAGAGCTGACCAAGACCTACTTTATTATGCTACTAATATTAATAATTCACATGGAAATATGTTGGTGGTAGCAACAGAAACTAGCTTAGATTGGTGGAGAAGAGAGATGTCGGGTCCCATGCTTGTCACCTGCCTTTGTATTGTTTCCACGGTTTACAGAGGCTTTGCAGAACACCTCACTGCTCACACCTAGTACAAATGAATATGGAGTGTTCAAAACTCTATTAAATGCGTGATGTATTTGTTACTTACTCAAACACTTTTCCAAAATGTGTGAGGATAGCACTGTTCTGAGAGCTCACTATCCTACAGCAATCAAGAGAAGACTTATTCCTGCTCCCTCTATAGGGCCAAGCATGCTGGGCTAACACCTTTGCATAGTTATCTATATAGCAAATACATCCAAATCATGATGGGCCATGTTATGCTCTGGTTTGCATTGATACTGACAGCACTGGAATTGCTGTACAGCAACAGCAGAGATCTGGACAGATGTTGCAAAGGATGCTTTGGTGTGTCTGAACATTTCAGCAGTTCCATACAGTCTTGTTTTAGCAGTGCCTGACAAGTTTTTACATTTTAAAAGAGGCCTTAAACATGAGTTTTCATTATATTAATAGGTCATTCAGGAAGCCTGTGCATTAGCTTAGATTTGTTTTCAAAACCCAAGCCCTCCCTCTGAGATCATTAGCATTCCAATAGGAATGATAAGGTCTGATTTACAAACCTGATTTATCCTAGATAGGATTTTAAGCAAGGATTATTCATCAAGAAGACCTAATCTGTAAAGCACATAACTTGTCAGCAAACCACTATAGGAACAATTCTACAGTGAAAAGAAATAGCAGAGGTACAATGCAATAGCTTCACCTCTCCAGCTCAGGCCTGTTGCTTGCTGCACTGTCTGGTTCAGGGTGGAAAATAGCTTACACAGCTCATCCCTCCAAGAAGGACACTGCCGATATGTGGCAAAGATACAGTTTTGAAAGCTAGACACATCTTTCAATAGCACATATTTAAAACTATTGCTTTAGGAAGCATGCTTTCAATGCACCTGCAGTTCCAAAGCTAGATGCCCTGAGACAAAAAAAATCCAGGTCTCTTCATAGGTACCCCATTCTTTTTATCAGCACTGGGATTTCACCCTTTATGCATCATCAGAAAACTGGCTGTTTGAAGTAGGTGCTGTCTCTAGAATATGCGGTGTGTAAGAGACAGCCAAATGGATGAAGCAGCTTTAAAAGACACTGGTATGGTAACTATTTTCAAGAACCCTCATTTTCCAAGCTCTCAAGGCTACATACAAAAACTGTGGTCTTAGGAAGTCTGCTATCCCTGTATAACACTAGTTTCATGCATAAGAAAATCTATCATTAATCCTAGTAATATCATGGAGTAACAATCAGTCTGACAGCATTTAATGGTAATACTTAACGTATCAGCTGAAATGCAGTCCTAGCATAGTCTATCAGATTGCCATAACATCTTTGTCTTTGTTTTGCATAAAATATGATAAAAAGGTTTCTGTCTCTAAAGGTGCTGGCACAAGAAAAAGGGTAGTTTTCCTGTTTGGTTTCTTTTTTTTTTCCTCCAAGTTTCTACAGTTCTGGCATAGATTCTAGTGGAAGCCTAACATGTTCAAACACATACCCAGTGCTTCTACTAAACCAAAGGAACACATTTCTTTTAACATACATATGTTGTAAATGACACATTTAATGAGATCATTAAAACGTTTTGATTGCCTGAAAGTCCACACTGCTCACAATTTCCATTCTATGAGAAGCTTTTCCATTTTTATAACAAGTTGAAATTAAGAAACAAAGCAATACCCAATTTTTCTAAGAAGTCCAGTCTCCTTTACCTTATACTGCTGAAAGTCAGTATCAACTATTCTGAAGTAAACGGAGTTATGTTAATGTAAACCAGATAAAAATCAAGTTACAGATTTTTAAATTACCCTTCCATATTTTGGGTTTACATGCAGTTTTCAACTGTATTTTGATCAAAACAACTGATATTGTACTGCATTTTGGTAAAACTGCTAAAGCAGACAGTATATGCTAAACGGTCATACAACTTGTGACTCCATTCTCAATTTTAAATAACAAATTGTTCTCACAACAACAATCGTACAAAGTAGAAACATTGCTGGAAACAAAGGAAAAAATTACTGTTAAAGGTGGTGGTTTTTTTTTTTTTTCCCAGCTCTTCACAATATCCTGCAAATTTTACAAAGCAAGTACAGCTATGTTTGGATGAGTTTGCCAAGAAGTCCACAATCAGATTTTTTCAAAATGAAATATATATATGAAGTAAGGGTGATATGATTCATAAGCAAATCATTGCAAAGTCATGCACTGCATGGGAAACATCTTCCTGACCTGAGCAATAAATCATTTTATTTCCTGAAACATGACATATAGTCAGCTTTAATCCTTACATTTTAATCCTGCATAGCATAGCTGGAAATACTTTTCTTCATCATAATATTTCCATCTCTTTCTCTATCCTTTAAAGTAGCAATAGTACCTTATATGATAGTGGGTTTCCCAGATTTTTAATACATTTGCGATGTTTTTCAGATGTTTTCAGTTTATGTACCCCCAACTATTTTCCATGGAAACATGAGATATCTAAACACGAAAGATAAAGCTAATGATAATAGGCTTGTTTCTAAAGATTACTCTTTATCAACTCTGTGGAAAATAATCATGTAACAATAAAATCCACAGATCATGGATTGAAAGCAACAGTCCAATAATATGAGGATAAAATTGCCACTTCTTACAAAGTAATCATTATTTGGTACTACTTTAAAATGTGTGATATCAATAAAATGAAGTGCTACTATATCCTGTGAATATTGATAACAAAGACATTAATTGGCGTATCAATTAAATTATTTCTTTTTATAAAATATTGACACACAATGTAAAAATTAAAATGTGCTAAGTCTGCTCGGCCTCATTTTCCATTTGCACCACACATTTCAATGGAATTGCTTGGGTAATGGAAAATATACTACTACCTGTATTTTAAAAATGAGGAAATTGAGGCAGAAAGGTATGCAGAAGTAGGAAGCATGAGCAACAGGAGAGCAGCACACTGGAGTGGGTTGAGTATCTTCAACCCAAGAGCACCTCTGCCCAACATCCACTTGCATGCTGAGAACATTTGGAGAGCTGAAGGCAGCAGGAGGTTGCATGAACTAGGCATGGAGGGAGCAAAAATAATGACTTCTATATTCTGAGGGGAAAATGTGAGTGAGGAATGGCAGAGTACAGAGACTGGAAGGGAACACAGCAAACTGAGACTTTTCTTTTCCCCCATGGTCAGAAGGATAGCACGCTTACGTGGAGGAACAATTAGGAAGCCCTGTAAAAGAAGGTCATGCGAATAGGATGAGAGAGTAGGTGGCATTTGTCACAGCACAGCAGAGACATGCTTCCCTGTGATTCAGTGGCGCTAACCCTACACTGGGGATCTGTCATCAGGGCTTTAAACTCTTCATGACTGTTCTGCACCTCCCAAAGAACAATGACAGGATGATTTCTATGAGTACACACCAGCAGTTCTCTAAGGTGACTGAAAAAATGATGTGAAATTAGCAATCTGCATATGTAACGTAACACAAAGCTATTTAATTTCACACTCAAAACACCCTTATTCTGGACTAATTATATATCTCAGATCTATTACATGGGCCTTTTTAAAGGGACAGGGTGGCACACCAGAAATAACTGCTGGGCAAAAGGTGCTATTTTAGTATATTTCCTCCACATAATTTTTCTTAAAGTGTTTTCCCCTCAGGAACTGTACACTGAACAGGAAAAGGTGAGGCATCAAAGATTCTTATAAAGGAAAAACCAAACATTAATACCAAAAACAGTATGCAAAAGTGTTATTCCTGTTCCCAAGTTTATGATGTTAATGGCACTTACATAAACAGAGCTGCGTTTCGCTTACAGAAAACTTAACCTTTTGCTCCAAACTATTCACTTTGATTTCATAATCGCAGTTTATATACACCACATTGTAAAACAAAGGTAAATGTCTTTAGCCCTTTAGCCACTCTGATTTGTTAACACTCTTTTAAGCTGTGTTTTTTAAACTGTACAACTACCTCTCATTTAAGCTGTCACAGAACTAGACAAGCCTGTGCATGTGTAAGCTACGGTAAGCATGAATGTGCTTGCCCATCAGCACAGACTCTTTATATTCCTTAAGCATGTGTAAACACTTGGAGTTAAGTACACGCTTTGCTGAACTGGTGCTACAATAGCGAGAAAAAATAAAACAAAACAAAACAACAAAAAAGAAAAAAAAATGGAAAATGCACCAGTTGTACAAAATGGAAATACCATGCAGTATAAGGCAACTTGCATAAAAACAAATTTCAACTTATCTTGTTAAATACCTATCAAAGTTCAGACATCTGTGCCCTTAAATTTAACACCCTTTCCTTTTCTTGCTGTCTTCCCCTCCTCCATCCTCTCAGCAACCAGTAGCACATCAAAAAAGGTGCTGTTTGATGGTACAAGCTGAGACATTCAGATTTTACCCTAGCACGCCCTTGAGATGAAGCAGGCAAGGCTTTTAATCTTACCTGGTGACACATGACTGACTAATACAGTTTCTTGAACCTTCTGACCTCTGAGGGACTAAGTCTGGCTGGTCTTTCAACCCCTCCAGGTGGCTGGGACATCAGCTTGTGGTAGGTCACAGTATAATCAAAGTCTTGCACGGATCTGTGCCTTTCTGTGCACCCATCTTAATGCTAACTTTTAATGTGCACATTTCTGACTATAAAATGTGTAATTTCACTTCAAGTTGGGGTAAAAGAACTTTCTTTTACTTCTGCTGAAGGCAAAAGACTGTAATAAGAGCTAGCCTTAAAACCAATCACAGTGGCATACAACTTTGCTGATTCAGTGCTGATGTATTTTCTTGGAGAGAGAAAAATTGTCTAGCTACAGCCAAATAACTTACTTGAAACTTTGCCTCCCACACAAACTAATAAGCAGTCCTAGATGAGTTTGACACTTATACAGTATAACTCAAGATGTTCGTAAATCCATGTACCTCCCTTTGGAGCTTTGTTTCTCAACTGTTTTTCTCTTAGGACTTTCTTCTGGTTAGCTTTGCAACAGTGGTATTCTTTCAGGCACCCTTTAGTCCCTCAGTGCATCATTTGGTAAATGCACTTAAATTTTCATAAACTGCCTTTGCTGCAGGAATCCTGGAGCCACCAAGAGGGGTCCTGAAACACAGCTGAACTGTATTTCCAGAGAGCTGAAAAGAGCCATAGGCAAAAAGCTCATTAAGAAGTAGCAAGGTGGAGACTAGTGAGAGCTGGAGGGAAAGAGAAAAAGAAATCTCAGCTTCCGCAAACAGGCAGCATATTTTCTTCTAGCTCTTCAACAGGGAACATAAAATGCAAGGTGCTACATTTCTTTCCATTTTCTGTTACAAATAATTAGATTCTCAGCTGGGATGTGGTGAGAAGTTCATCTCCAACACCAGTGACGATCCCAACAATTAAATGCTCAAATTAATTGTGACGTACTGTCAGTATAAAGATGAATTGTTCCACCTACAGAACCCCTTCAGAATCGTAACAGACTTGAGTACTAATCAAGTAAATACACAGCTCTGACAGAGAGTCAATAAAAATCTTCACACTGTGTGCTGTTGTGTGCAGTCAAGGTGGTGTGTGACCAGGGGCATGAAATCAGAACATGGTGCTTTCAACCCTCTCTGCTTGCCCCAACTGTTTGCATTTCCTGAACTCTGCTTTTGAGCAAGGACAACAGGGGCTGCTGGTGACAGAACAGGACAACGCTGGAAGTCATTATCTTGGGTAAAACCAAAGAAACATCCCTCAAATGTAGATTTTAACAACAAATCCCCTAAAAACAGGCTTCAAAGTAATTGGGGGGGATAGGACACAACACACGAATAGACCCAACCTTCCAGTTTAAGAAGAGAATAGGAGGGGAAGGCTGTAAATACACCAGGAAGACTGCAAGTCAACAAAGACAGTATGCTCATTTTGCTCCTGAAAGACTTGGATATGTTTGGCCTTGCCTTGTTGACCTCCTGTATCCAGAGAGCCTACAAAAACATTATTTCACCTAGCTGTGGTTACTGCTGGTTGCTTAAACTTGCCATAAAGAGTAATGTCCTTATTTCAGAGCAGGCCACAATCACTCTCGAGGGACCCTGAAGTTAAGCAAGGGTGCTCTGGCTTCCACACCCAGACCCTGAACTGGAAATGCCACCAGGCAGAGGAGTAGCTCTCCCACAGCAGGAAAGATATGTCAGGAGGTTGCATAAAAGCCATTGCTGCGATCAAACCTCCCTCTGGGACAAACCCTGAGTATGCTGCTTATTTTCAATTTAAAATGAAAAAGGCACCAAGGCAAAGAAATGGGCACCGTTCTTCACTGAGAAAATCACTTGAACACAGGAAAATGGTAAAATTAGAGCAGCATTCTGAAATGTACATACATTTCAGTGAATATTTCATTTTCCTAACATTGCCACTGAAAATGAATCCCACTTCTGCATTTTTTCCATGTGGCAATAGTGCTTCTGTAGTGTAATTAATAAATTAAATAAAAATAAATATGCAGCTATAAACCCAGAGAACTGAGTTTTCTGGAAAGATAAATCAGTGCAGTTTCATTGAAGTCAGATAATTTAAATTTATAAAGAAGAATCCAAAATTAAACATTTCACCATTAACACGTCCAATCGGCACAAAAACTTTGTGTAAGAAAATATGAAACAAAACATTTGGGAAGTGATTAAATGACAAAACCCAGAGTGTCTAACTAAAATGTCCATTTAATACTGTTCAACCTGTCATGCTCACTGCTGTTTTAATAGCAGTATTTTTAAGAACACTCCTTCCTTTGTGGACTCCTGAAATTCATTGTTATCCTGTTTTTGTGATATTTCCCATTTAAGCTAGTTTACACTTCCTCTAGAAATAGAAGAGGCAGTCAGATCACCTGCTGTTCTGAGATGCCTACAATGCTTCAGCACAATGGGGTGAAACCAGGACATAAAGTTAGCAGAATTCTGAATTTCCTGGCTTTGTATTTTTAGTGGGACCTTTCACATAATTTTAATATCCCCATAGGTAGCTGTGCATTGTATATATCCAGGAGCAAAGCTGTAAATTCCAGCACTAGAAGTTAGGATTATGTGTGCCAGTGTTGTTTCGAATGTACCATGATACAGTTTCACAAAACATCTCTAGATTAATTACATACTGCATTTTTTTTCCTGATAGGATTTTCCTCTGTGCAGAGAATAGACAGCCAGTTTCCTTCTGCAGATCTGAGAAGGTGCTTAGAAAGTCAATTAAATCAAGGTTCTCATTTAGTTACTGCTGCATATTCCTTTGTGTGCTTGACTACCAAGCCCTCAAATGCACATAGATGGGAATTTTATTCTGAACAGCAACCTATCAATCAATGCAGACTTCTTTCTTTTTTTTTTTTTTTTTTTTTTCCCCATGCCTTAGTTTCTCCCTCCAAAAATGGGGATAAAATGCAACATTTTACAGGAATTTGAGAAAGTTAAGTATTTGTGAAACAATGAGAGAGAAACACCCTGGAAGAGTCAAAATGGGACAAAATCACTCTCAGTGCAAGGATTCAAGAGTGGCCATGAAAAACGCACAGAGTAAATCTCTGAGCTCCTTTCTTGCTCTCTGTCCCCAGAAACTGAACAGCTTGCCATTTAAGTGAGAACCGTCCATCCTGTGCAAGGAATAAGGAAGGGCTTTATCAGAACATACAGGAACAAGTCTGACTTAAGTTTGTGGGAGCATCCCTCATTCAGTCATTACACAATTTTTGAGCTAATCAAGTTTGCAATGTTTCTTTTTCACTCCTTTCATAGTTTCCAGGATGTACTCATATTTACCACATTTCTTATGCCCAAATGTCTTTGGATGGTGAGGAAGACTAACTGCTGTGGCCACAGAATTCTTAAATTTCCTGCTGCAGTCTAGAACACACTTCCAAAACTGGATGAAATTGAATTTTAAATAGCTTCCCAATGCACACTGATAAGTTCATCTCTCAAAGGGCAGTTTATCAAGGAGCTCGAGGAGCAGGGAGGAAAATTGCTGAAATTTAACTCTGAACCCCATGTGAACCCAGGGATTGGGACTGCATATTTTCCACTGTCCTGCCATCTGCTGCTTCACTGCATATGGTAATCTTTGGCAACCCCACTGAGAGCTGCCTGGGCTTATGGCTCTGTTCAGACAGGGTGTAGAAAGAAAAGACACTGAGAATGTCATGGCTGGCTGACCAGACTACTGAGATCAGAGAGATTATGCCTCATTTGCTCACCAAGCCCTGCCAAAAGCAACACCATTTAACTGCAGGTACTCAAAACCCAAAAGGCATGTTTAAAGGAATTCTAGGCTTAAAAAAGGACCATTCATAATGTGCATTTGTTAGGGATACTGCAGCTATCACCTTTTGGCAATTATTCACAAGAGTTTTAAAAGAAAGTTTACAGTCCCCAGCATCTCAGGTACAAGTGAAATCTGGCAGAAAATATCATACCTAATTTACAGGACACATGGACCTGGAAGATCACTCAATGCAGGAATAAACTAAAGGGACCTAATAGTCCAGCAAACAGAGATAAACAGATCAAAACCATAGCTGTTGTTTTAAAAAAGCTACAGTCTGTTCATCTCCCAGCTGTGAAATGCTGCACAGTATGGGAGTATGAGGGCTTGGTACTTATATGCATAACTTTCACATGTCATCTCATGACAAGGACCTCCCTTGAGCTGCAGCCAAATCTACATTTGTTCCCCAGAGTACTCCCATAGGATTCAGATGCAGCAGGAGAAAAATCAGCTCTCAAACTCTGATTTCCCTTTACCACACTCTACTGAACAAGGGCCCGAACCCTTTCAGTGATAAAGTACCAAATGATTATCCTCAGAATTTACTATTTCAAAATGATGACTGTAAAAGCTAAAGAATATTTCAGAAGTGTCTTAGAGCTGCTAAGGGATACCATCTAAGGGTGTTAGAGCTGCAAGACAATTATGGTACAATTCAGAGTGACTGTAGGATTTTAAATCACATCATGCTGACACTCACTACCTGTTACTAATATATCTTCCTCAACCTTCTCTGCTTCTGCCAGAAGTCCTACAAATGAAGTTGTAATTGTATATGTGTCTACAACAACATCCTGCCCTATTTCTTCACTTAAATACTGATCTTGGAAATGACAGTCCGTTCTCTTATCTGCTTGGGAAAACAAAGGCACTTCAGTAAGATAAGCTTCTCCAGGGGCTGCAGAACTATGGTTGGCAGAAGTCAGGATTGACAAATGTTCTTCTAATTGCAAAGGAATGCTACAAAATTGTCCTCTGATGTGGAATAGACAGTCACTGTCACCCTTTCTCCTTCCCTGCTGCTCTACTGCCTCCACTCTGTCTGCCTCACAGGGAGATCGGAAAAGAGAAAGAAAAAGCATTGTAGGAGAGAAGGAACAGGCATCTTTTTCCTAGCTCCAGCTGTGTTGGAGCCAAGAGGCTCCATTGTTTTGATGATTCCCCAATCCTTGCATCTTATTTCATCCCTGCTTGACAGAAGTGCACAGCAGAGGTGGGAAAGGCCTGCAGATACACACAGGGAGCTTCTGAAATCCTTACACTGCTCCCTTCTAGAAAGGATCCTTCTCTCTGAGAGATGGAGCCAAATAATCTTGACCCCACCTCTCATTAGTAGGTTCTGCACACAGGTAAACCTCATGGCTTGCAAGGGACTAGTTTACAAACTACTAAACAAAGCTAGTACTGAGCTTTGTAAACAAAAGGCAAGGTAGGACCAACATGTTAAAATCAATGTGGCAAAGACATCAAATATGATTTCCATGGATTTTTCTTTTGATACAAATGCATAGCTTAAAAAAGAGTAGATCTGAAGTAAAAAGCTAGCCATTAACACTCTCAGCTTAAACTGCTTCTTTGCTGCTAAACTCCACTGAATCAGAGTTCCCCATTCCTGCTCTCCTTCTTGACTCATGACCTCAGTGACAGCCAGAAAGCCAGGCAGAGCCACTTCATAAAATGTACTAAATGAAGCAACTTTTAATAATAGCAAGGACTGGCAGGTAGCCATGGTAGAGGAGGAAAGACCTAGTAGGAATGTCCTGCAGCATAAAAGTCTCTGTTGTTCTCATTACTGCAAAGGAAGAAAATCTCTTTAAATGCTTTTGATTCAAATGATCATTTGACAGCAACGACGGACAAGACAAATGGCTGTAAAACAAGGCAATTGGATTTCCTACCGCTACAATATCTTACTTGGCTCCCATGACACAATTTCTCTGTTATTCTGCCTTGCCATGGTAAAGTAAACTTACAGGCTACCCAGAAAACAGATGAGTGTAATCAGTCCTTTATAAATTATATCCCTTCACTCAAGGAAAGCAAATAACTTTGCCTGCTCTATAATAACTGTTTCTAATACTTCATTTATTCTTTAAATTGTTTATAAAACACTTCAAGAGAGGTCAAGACAAGAGGGCAACAATAATTGGAGATTAAGGAGACTCTCTAAGTATTTTGTGCCTGTGAGTAAATACTTTGGCAATTATTATGTTACAAGATAGATCTACAAAACAAAATATCAGCTTATTTATGATTTTCTTGAACATATATATTATTTCATCTAAGCAAGAGTCCTCAATTTTCCACAGTTATTTCAATCCAATTTAAGCAGCTGCAGAATTGGCTGATGTCATATGATGGGCAAATAACAACAGATTTAACCTGGTTTTGTATGGAAGAAGCATAAAGGAACGAGATGAGCATAACCGGTCTTCTTGCAAAGCTTTCCCCAAGTGTCCTGTGGAAGCAGGGGCTTTCCTCCTCAGAGACAGATGTGTTAAAGCCCACAGAGTCAGGAATGGGCAGAACTGAGCCCAAAGGACAGGGACATGAATTCACACGCAGGACTGGTGTCTTTGGGTGAGGTTTTAAAAAAGGCTTTCAAACAAAAGGGACAATCATGTCCTTCTGCAGCTCCTGTGGCATGGCTCTGCAACGTCGTCTCTTGAGCTTCTGAGTGTCACAACTATACAGATGCCTAATGAAGCTGAACTGTGACACATCAGTTAAGACCAGTCAATATCATCCAAGCTTTGGAGGTACATATGGATAAAATTATATTAAATCTTTAAACTGTCAACACACTAGTTTCTTTTAAAATAGTTAAAATGCATCACATGGGAAAAACATGCTTCATAGTCATGTTTCTGAATAGCTTGGAAGATGTTGCTAAAGAAACCACTCATGTCCCCTGACATCTCACCTGCCAATTTAAAAGAAATTGTAAACCAGGTTGCTGAAAAAGAAGAAACAATCAAATTCTGGGTAATTAAAGAGAAATACTAAACTTAAACATGACAAAAATATTTGATATGGGATCTAAAGGAAGACAACACCATAGGCATACCAGCTTCCTAAAATGGAATTCTTCTGAAGGGTTTCAATGGAATTTAGTGAACAATATTTTATTCATGACAAATGAATCTTTTTTAACTATTTTATATGAAAAGGTTATAAAAATGCAGATTCAAGATTCAGATTTTATATTGTCCCTCTTCCCCCACCCCTTTTCTTTAAATCTGCATGTTTTCTTGATGTTCTCAAAAGCACAGCGTCATGTGGATCTACACACAAACACAAGCTCTCTCCAAATTACTTCAGTCTAATACCAAATTCTACAGATTGTTTCCACAATTTATTTTAATCCCATTAAAATCTTTCTCCTTGAACCTACATATTCCTTTGCACTACATGATAGTCAAACACTGCAGCACTGTAGAGCACACGTGTCAGCCAGGGACATACTACAACCAAATAAAGCAGCTTACCTAAGCAGAGTGAAGGGCACAATGTAGCTAAGCTACGCCAAATTGTGAAAAAGCTCTTTATTTTTTCTTTCCCAGAGTTAAACTGAACTGAAAATAGTTTTAACTGGTTTTTTTTTGTTTGTTTGTTTGTTTTTGTTTTTTATATTTCTAAAATGGGAACTGAAGCACAACTGTTACCTGAAACAAAATCTTTGTGGAACCTAATCCAGAACTGATCCAAGGAGAAAATACCTGATTATTGGATCAGAATAATTCTTTAACAGAGAATTTCCCAAAAGAAATTCCTTTATCATATTTCAAAATTTTGTATTTTTCAGCTTGAACTGATTCAGAAATACTAAGGCAGATAAATAACTATTGACAAAACTGAACTAACTTGAGTAAAAAAAAAATCAGGTCTGAGCCAAACAATGTACTACTACTTCATGCTGTCTTACTTGTTATAAAATTATTGGTATTTTTTAAGAGTCATATGCCCATGTTCTTATATTACAAGAGTCACAATTTTTCTATAATTTTTAAATGAATTATATTAAACTTACAAGTTTTTCCCACAAGTGTTGGTTTAGAGTGAAAGGGAAAGGAGGCTAAACAAACATTTTCAGGTAGCTTCTGTCATCATTACTTAAGTGACTACTGCTTTTAGAAGTAGAGAATTATCAGGTCCTCTTAAAACTACTAACATTATGCTTCTGTCTTAAAAGCCTTCCATAAAATGCTCACTTTTTTGATATGTAAGGCTCCCAGTGCTTTGAAAAATTTGAATGCTCTTGTCATTTATTTCATTTCAAACAGCAGGTTTGAAAATCTGATCAAGATTATTCACTTACCAGTAATAACTTCCTTTTTAAAATCAATACAATCAGACTTAGAGTCAGAGCCGGTAAGCATCAAGATGCCTCTTTAAATATTTGTAGGATTATGGCTATAATACTCTGTGTAATAAAAGGCAGAAACATTCGAAAAGAACATACTGTATCATGTAGCTGCATAAGCATTTCTTTTCAGGTAGGCTACACAATAAGAAGAGGCATTTCTTTTAATCCACCGAGGATTAATGGTCTATTTTTTTCCCCTCAGTAGTCTACAGGAAAAGCATATTTTAAAAGTGTTAAATCTTTCAGGATTTTTATTCAATACCAAGACTTTGTATTAAATATTAAACTACCTGATTATAACCAGTAGAAACAACATTAAGTTCAAATGAGCCCTCAAGTATATTACCAATTTGGATAATTTTAATTTATTCTGCCTTTACAGCAAATTTTACTGAACATACTAATTCATGAAACTTGCATGTACAGCCAGCCATCTTCAAGCACCATCCACATACACACACACACACTTCTGGAAAAAATTAACATTCCCTGGTGACTCTGTGGGTTTCTTCATGGGTGTTGATGCCTGGTTATCACTGTCTATAAATGCGATGGTAAAGCAGATGATATCACCACACCACCAAAACCACAAGTAACCTGTAGAAGCAAAGTGACAGGAGACACTTAACTTACTTGCTAGTAGACCAAAGTTGTGCAATAACTGGAGCACTCTAATGAACTCAAACCCAGAATTGCTTCATCCCATGATTTCAAAACAAAGAGCTTATTTTTCCTTTAAGTGCTGTTCAAGATTATGATACTTTTCTTAAGAAAAGCATCATTATGAGACACAAGTAAAATTTAATGAAGATCTGTTATTTATCGGTTACGTTTCTGATGCTATTTTGGCAATAGAACTTGGAATCACAAGCATGAAAAAAACTGATGCCAATTCTTTAGTAACACCAGCACTTTCAGAACTAGGCAGCAAAGGTAGCATTTGCCTACTGTTGTCACATGAAATCAAGCTTTAAATTTCCCAGCTTGAGTTACTGTTACATCAATCTTGTTGTTTTTCTTAAATATTGCATGGTCTGTGGGGACCATTAAATATGCTAAGAATAAAAGAACTGTATATGTGCTACACTTTTTGCTTGAAACTTGAACAGGTTTAAAGAAAAATGCCTATTATCTGTACTACATGCTCAGTTTGCCAGTTAATGACTTGTTCAAACTAGCATCCTCACCTGAAGATGCAAACAAAACACAAGCTATCTGGTGTCCACTGCATATGATTTAAAGAAATGGGCTTGAGACTATGAGAAAATTAAAACTGTGTTAAAAAACGGAGTATCTGAAACTTGAGGAGCATTGCAAAAAGAACCCATGAACTAGAACACAGAAAGGACTGTGGTGCTAGACCACGCTGAGCTGAAGGCAGAGACACTCTCCTAAATGTAAGAACACTGTCATTTCTACAAGGATATACCTAATATAAAGGAGACTCATAGAGCTACTATCTAGGTCAGATGTATGACAAGCACATATAATTTTCATCAATGCCCAAATGATTCAAATCACTACCTGCAAATCATAGTATACCTGGACAGGTTACAGCTCAGAAGACACAGCAGCACTCCATTCTGCTACTCAGAAACATAGAAGCACATACACTGCCTAGTTTTAGACCTCACAGAAGGCAGAGGTTTGTTCATGATACCTAATGACTACCCCAATAGAGCACAACAGCAAGTCACACTACTACTGCCAGTTATCCCATTCCGCTATTAAAGAAGGGACAGAACACTTCTGCCACCTCCTGCCTTCCTTACAGCATACCTAGAGGATATAAAAAATATATGCAAGGATTTGAGACAAGGAAGTCACATACCTGCTGAAAAACGCGTGTTAAAATTAGCAATTAGTGGCTTGATTTTCAATGACAGATACATGTGATATTAATGCAAGCAAAGAGTGTGGAAAAAAGGAACATTTGCAAACTCAAATGCCTGGTATGATCATAAGATTGGCTTTGCTGAAGATTCAATGGCACTTCAGCATAAATGTTTAAAATGAAGTTTATCAGTGGTACCATCCCTAACCAATAAACCACTGAAGTACAGACAAACCTTTCAGTTTTCTTAATTTTCCAGAATTATGTAAAATTTAGGAAGTTTAAGGACTGTTCCTGATATTTGAAGGTGCTCCATATATCTTGAAGAAGTATAATAATGGCAATAAAAGAGCTTGTCATTTTTTTTACTGTCTGAAGCAAATAGAAACTCGGTATAAGTGAAAGCACATAGCATACCAGGCAACTCAAGTAGCCCTAATAGATTCACACATGTCTACCAGTGACTCAGAATATGGGCATGAGGTGGGGCTGAGAAAATAAAGGTGCCAGCAAGAAAGCACAAAGATTTATAACTTAAAAGCAACTGTTTCAAAAATTTATAAAAAGAAATGCAAAGTAAAATATTTCTGTGTGTTACTGATGTTTTGCACATGACATCTGGATTTGTTTTAAATCCAGAATGAGCTCTGATTTTTCCAGATTTGCACTGCCTAGACTTGGGATTACTATAGGATTTTATTTTAAAGTTTCTGGCAAATATTCTCAGTCCATTGATTGATTGATATTGATGCAATGAATAAACACCTTAAACCTTTCTTAATATAAGGTTTTTAATATAAATAAGAAAATCCTTTCTTATGTTCTTTAAAAGTAAACTGCAGGTCTGAGTTGCTTTGTTGGACAATTCTTTCACTACTTGCAAATTTATCCACATTTAATGTAATGAAATCAAGCTCTCACCATCAAACCCACAAATCCATCAGCATTCCTGCAGCATTTCTACAGAAGTGGTTCTCAAACTCACATGTCCTAGGGCATAAATTAAGAGCAAGTAGAGAAAACATGATATTGTATTCTCTCTGTTGGCTTGGGTTTAATTTGTTTTTCCATGCCAAAGAGCAACCCTGAAATGCTTCATGTGAAACCTGCAAACTGCGACCTACAACCCTTTGTTTTAACAACTATCATTCTGTAGGGGTGATATATGATACAGATCAAAATATGCAAAGGATATTGCAACAATCTATATAGCATGTGGTATCAGGTTTAATTACAATAAATACCTGCAAGCTGTTTGAGAATACTCATGCTTTTGGACATAGCTTTCATTTGCCAATTGATTCCTAACAATTAAATAGAACATATAATTAAATTTTAAGTGTCTATGAAAGACAAATCCTTGAAAAGGAAGTATTTCAGCATGGTTGGCAAGGTGTGCACACATGAAGAGTGTGGGAAACACATAAAACTGACAGTATATACTAC
>JAVHNF010022069.1:0-18718 GCA_034783455.1 Micropsitta finschii | reverse complement strand
TGGGAAATGTAGCAATGCAAACAGATATCTCAAAAGGTTCTATAAATAAATATATAGAAGGTTTAAAATGAAATTTTCCCATTCTGTGGTGGGAACACAAGATGCAGTAATCCAATTCCATGGTGTTATGCAAATATTTGTACCAGATGACTTAGACACAGCTAATTAAAAAGTCCAGATGCTTTGAACGTATGAGATAGACAGACAACACTGCTGATATTGCTGATATCAGAGACACCAGACAGCTGATACTCATATGATCAAAGTTAAATGTCTTCCCATTTAGTTCTGATAGTCAGTTGAGGATGTTTTAGCCTGGTGCATGATAACTTTTGGTAGATACCATACAGACAGCATTAAGGCTGAGAGATGTAGGAATGCAAACTAAAAGCAAAGGGTTCAATGCTATTGCAAGATGATAATGCACTGAAAGGAGGACACTAGGCTGCTCAGGTTCAAATATCAGAACTAAGAGTCCTGTGCTTCCTCTACTCATAAATCCTGAAACTTCAACCCATTTTCCTCAAACTCTAGGGAACAATGGGACAGCATATATGTGCCTCAGCTCTCAGGAGAGAAAGGCTCCTTTAGTAGGCCCACATCCATCTTCCCTGGAATAAAAAATTGATTTTTTTTTTCTGGGCACTGAAAAGCAGACCTAGTTTTTAAAATCTTCACTTGCAATCCCGCCCTCCCCCCCCCAAAAAAAAAAAAAAAAAAAAAAAGAAAATAGTGAACCCAGATCTTAATAACTTTATGTTGCCAAATATCATCCTGCCAACTTAAAGTAAACCAAAGGTTGTTGAGGAAGGCATGATCTGTTCAAAACAGAACAATTTCCAAAACCATAAGACTCCGCACAGAATAGAAATAATTTATGTGGTCTGTTCACATGGACATATGAATAACCGTCAGTCAACATCTCAAAAACAGGAGGAACAATCTGTACATGGGTGAATGCATGGAGGTCTACAGTCTTGGTGGAAAGCGCTGCACAAAAGGACACCTGCCCCCTCCTCAGGCATTTATAGGAAATTACTATTTCTTTTAGCAGACAGACCTTACATTAGGTCTTTTTGGTGGATGCCTTCTTCTTGAAGCCTAAATCTGCCAAATTGTATTATTCAGATGCATGAGATCATACCTGAAGCATGGTCTCACTGGTGTCTCAGGAATACCTGAAGCCTATTGATGAGATAAAATAATGATATGGGATCTTCTGGTGGAAACAGTAGGTTCTCCTTGGACTGGGCTCCTTTGAATTCTATGCTACTGGATTTTTAAAGGAATTTTTTTTTTTTTTTTTTTAGCATGATTTCAGCTTCAGAATTCAAAATTCTAGGATTACTCAATTCAAACCATCTATTGGATAAGATGCTTGTCTGTTGGATTGCTTCACTGCACCAGTCTTTGGCCAAAACACAGATAGACTGATTCCTCGAGTTCTTCAATCGCAAGGGCATTGGAAAGAAGCCCTCAAGGGTATCTCCATAGCAAAGGGCAGGGACCCAGCATCAGTAGTAAGACACTTTTATGGTAACACCTGGGTTTCATTGGAGGAAGGAATGGATACCTGTCAGAAGGCATTTTACTTATCAAGGAACAAAACAGGTTGGGGGATCTAACAAAAAAATTATGGAAAATGAGCTCTGTGAGCTACAAATCTTTACCTGATATCATTTAAGAAAGCCTGTTTTTAAAGTATTCTTTCCAGTTCCTACTCTACTGTCCAGGCAAGATAAAATAGAGGCACAAGATGAGATGCTGTTGAACCCAAAAGGAGAAGAGTACACTTGATCCTACAAAGAGGCTGCTCTATTGGGACAGGTCTCCTTCACACCAGCAAGTCACAGTGACTCCAAAGCTGCTGGTTTGGATATCACCCTTTCAATCTCACAAAGAAAGATGACTCTGGTACATGGCCCACAGATGAAAGGTTCATTTTAGGCTTCTGGCCCTTAGACTACATGTAATACGAGTCAGAAGCCTAATGACTTTCATGTCTCAACCTGTTAGATGCTGGAGCCTGCAACCTATGCCTTGACTCATCCCTGGAGCAGTGCTCTTTCAGGCAAGATAATGAAGACCTTATTTTTCATAGACAATACTTCATGTGACAGTAAGCCTCAGGAGGCTTCAACTGGCCAAAGATATCCATGAGACCTTGCCTTAGTTTTCATTTCATTCACACACACACGATATTGGCAGAAAAGGAAAACATACAAGCAGTGTTGACCAAATCCTTGGATTAACTAACTAAATCAGACTGTAGATATAGACTGACTGGGTCAGGCTCCAAGAAACAATCTGTATTAAAGTCTAAATATTACTGGATAATTTGTACCCAGCAGTCACTGTAGATACATATGCATGTACACACACACAACCATTCAAAAAAAACATGTTCAGGTAAAGTCTCACAGACAAAGCCCAAATGACTGTATCATGATTGCCACCTTATTGCTTCATGCCATCATCTTGACATCCAAACGAGTTTAACAGCTGCTCTTTTGAAGCTGCTAATATTAAAAAAGAATAAAAAAAAAACAAAGTTCTGGAAGTGGCTGGGAATTCCAGGTTCTAACAGTTATGCTGGAAATATTCACTTACCAACGTGTTCAAAAGACACTGTCAGAACTGAAACACAAACGCGTGTCAGAACGACTTGAAACAAAATGACTATAACTCAGAGCTTGGATTTTCTTCAAATTATGTTTGAAGATGTTTAAAATGCTTAATTTATTAAACCAGCTTTGATACTACAGGCATACCTTCCACTTTCAAGTGCTACAGTGGCTGAATTGAACACAGAATACATTAAGCCTAAATTCCACTGCCACCATATACAGTTATGAAAGACATTTTAGTGTTTCTTCACTTAAAGTAACATGCAGTCCTGTGAATTTGACCTGGAAACAGAAGGTGCGTGTATTAATAGACACAGCCTCTCACACTGCACATGCAACAGACACCATCTTTACTCCAACTACTAAAAAACCACTAAGTAATCACAACTCTTAGCAGCTGAACACAAGCAGCTCCTAAAAAAAATTTCCCAAAATTATAGATTTGGTTTTCAAAGAACAGTTCAAGTTTTTCCAGACATTGTTTCAATCTATCCTAGTGGGCCTATGCTTTGGTGTGGCTTCTATTACTTCCTTCTGCCTGGCCTTCTTTAAGGAGCTTGTTTTAAGAAAGGCCATGTGTCCAGCTGTTTCTCTTTATTTACTGTTCTCTTCCTCTTGCCCTGTCAACTCTCTGTGTCAGAAACACTACTCCAGTCCCACCTAAAACTATACAGGCAATGCTTCAGAGGCAGTAGTACCAGTGAAACCCATGCTTAGAATGAAATCCTGTGAAGCATGCCTTACACCCTTTGAAGAGGCAAGTCAAGAGTTGCTGGATCAAGAAAAACACTAGAAAGACCAGGAAGGTAACACTGCCTTTCCTCTATTGCAAGATTGGTATAGACTAGTACTGTGGACGCAATCAACCTGCTGACCAATAACCAACTCTCAGAATTACAGTATCACTATAGTGTTTGTCTGTCACCACCACAATGTAATATCCACACACCCCATGTTCAATGCACTGCTGTTTTCTTAAAGCTGCACTCTTATTTTATCTATTCTACATACACTGTTTGTCCATGCATGCAGAAGTTTTCTAATTGCTAAATACCAGTAAGCTACCAGAGTCACAAAAGTTTCATTCAGGAGGTAGGTGAGAGTTAAGAGTCTAATTATTTGAAAAGTCTTAAGATTCTATAAAAAGTATTCAGTTAATGCTGTTCTATATTTGTTAACTTCAACCTTGCCTTTACCTCAAGTGGCACATCTGAATTACACATGCAGGAGAGAGGTGACGGTTCCAAAAGAAACAAAAGAAATACTCCAACACCCCCACCTTTGGACTTAAATGCAGTATCGCTACAGGTTTTGAATGTAATAAACCGCAGAACGGGTGCCTTGGCACAAAACCAGAATTCTAGGTGGTGGAACATAAGTGCTCTTTACTATCAACTTCATTTTAGTGTACACACACAGGGATTTGCAGAAGTGCTATTTGTCTGAAACACAGTGGAACAGGGAAAGAAGAGTCAGTCTCTAACCTCTTACGAACAAAGAAACCTAATTTAATTTTGAAACAAAAGAAACTAAATTTATCATTCTGAGACAGCCCCAGGACATCTAAGCATGAAATGGAAGAAAAGGAGTTGCCAAAGACATGCAGAACGAGCTTTTTAAAGTTACCTGGAATCGGGATATTTTGTAAGCGTGGCCAAGCTGCTGGTATACATGTGCCCACCCACATCAATGTGAACTGGTGCGTTGGATTTTGTGAGCTGTGCTGGAGTAGGGATGCCTTGATTGTTCAATGGAGATGCAGGGGATCTAGTGATCAGAGGTCTTGACATATTGGGCCGACTGTCCTGTGAAGAGATAGACCTGGGTTAATGATCTCCTTAAAATCCTCACAGACATCCACAGTCTCGAGTCAACAGCACTGCCTCATAGTCTCAGCTGCTCAAGACTTTTATCTTACTAAAGCACAGACCAATATTCGGCAGTTTCTTAAAAAAAAAAAAAATCAATCCAGTTCTTGCTGGCTACGTTTTAAATAAGTGGGACAAAATCCAGTGATAAAATCCACAAAGTACAAATCATATTCAATAAAACAAGTTCTTCCTGATTCCTGCTCATGACAGACAATCCATACCAAAAGAAGAAAGGTTATTTTTGTACTTAAGAGCTGATAAAGGCTCTGACAGAAAGAGCTGCAGAAGAAAGACCATGAAAATTACTATTTTCTTTAGTTAAGATGACCCCAGGTAGACTTGCTGTTCCTTCCCAAGCCCTCCATCACTGCCATACAGTCAAAACATAAATACAAACCCTCAACTCCTCCATCCTGCACACTCTTCTCTCGAACTCCCAATTCACATAGCACAGAAACAGAAGCAGAAACACCTGGACTAGTCAACTGCTCATGGACTGCAGACCACTGGACATCGGCAGCCTTTGAGAAAGACATTTTCCATTTAAAAGTTATACGTATGGCGACAGATGCCCCCACGTGCCCACATAGGCTGCAGGTCGGAGCGACTTCCCGAGGCAGGCGAGCTCCAGGAGCGGAGCGGGAGCCAATGCTCTGCTGATGAAACCAACTTTTAGTCACAGAGGAAGAGATGTAACGCCAGCAAACAGCAGACACAGCCTGCGCGCGCGGCGGGTGGGGCAGGGCAGGGCGATTTTCCGGAGCCAGTAAGGCAGGCTGCATTCAAAGTATGGATTAAAATAGAAATGCATTCAAGAGCGGCTCGAGACAACCCCGCTTTCAACTGAAGGAAAGCTCCGTATGGGGTGGAATCTTATAGGGATGCCCTGAGAACTAAAAGCCCTTGCAAATTACTAAGCTTTACATTTAAAAGGTAAGCAAAGCAGCGAGAAGCCAGATTCACTTCATCACAAAACTCTCTTTGTTCTTTCAACACGTCTTTCAGCTGCAAAATGTAATGGATTCCTTGTAAACATCTCTGCAGAGCTGGGCAGCAAGCCTTGCAGAAGTGGAGCATGGCCGTGAGAGTTACGGCGTATTCAGACTAGCAAAGCCTGCCGCCGCTGAAAACATAATTTCCCTATTTTTCATGGCTGTTAAGAGACTCAAACCGTAAGGGCAACGCGAGCCAGGTAAATGTCTAACTGAAATGATTTACAGGCCAATGTTGCACAATAAATCCAAGTAATATGTAACAAAAGGCATCTATAAACCACAAGGTACTTAACTAATTTTCTTTCATACACAAAAGCAAGCTTAGGTCAAATACTGATAAAAATGAAGGGGATGAAGAAAAACACCTAGTTTAGATGTCAGGGGGAGGGTGGTAGAGGGCTGTGTTTCTTCTGTTGCTTTATAAGCAGAAGTTAATATAAATCTGCAGAAATACCATGCTTAATCACTACAACTGCTTGAGGAGGTGCCTGCAGCACAATGAAGACAAGTCCAGACAAAATAAGGTACACACGCTATGCAAAACTAATGTCTGCTATAAATGCTATGTGGTACAACCACCACCCAAGATGCTACTGATCTGAAGTATGATATTTAGTAAAATAATGAAGAAAAAAATCAAAAACAACTGGAAAGGTGAAAGTAACATGGAAAGGAGTGATCCAAACTGGGGCGGGGGGGGTGTGTGTAAAACAAAAAAGCACGCATTGGATGATTAGCAAAAAGAAAGTAGCAAGTGTGAGTAATGGAACACATTTCAGTGCTTAAAAGCAGACTTAACAGTTTGATTTTATTTTAAATCATCAACAAAGGCTGAGACTTAAAATAAAAAACCAAGTTCTGTAACTTGTACAAGACAGACACCACCACCTCCCTTAGCAGGATTCTCTCCGGCAGAAAAACACAGCCCTGTTGCAATTCAGCACACTGCAGCACCACCAAGTCTGTAATAGTTTTTCAATTGGACACATTCTCCTGTATACCCTGCCTGGGGCTGCTGGGGAGAAAATGAACAGATTTGCAGGGTTAACATTGTAGTTAGGCTGGGACCTCATTCAGCATAGCAGTGATAGCGCCGGCTGCATGAAACGGTAGAAGAATGTGTAGTATAAACATCACTGCCAGGATGGGAGATAGGTCAAAGGACTGTGGGCATTTTACGAGGCCAAAAAAACCCCCAAAACTGTACGAAAAAAGGGAACCAGTTTCCAAAAGAAATAAAGAAGAAATAAACTCCCAAGAAATAAAAGAAGAAATAAAGAAGAAATAAAACTCCCAAGAAATAAAAATGCTTTATAAGAAAACCTTTTTCTATTTTATTTCACCCTCCTCCTTTCCAACATTCTGCTGGTAAATTAAGCTTCTACTACCTAAAGTGATTACAAATGTAATTCCTTAGAAACAACTACAGGAGAAGAGAAGGGAACCATAGAAACTAAACCTAACAGGATCCAGCAAACTATCTAGAACAGCTGATGACAAGGATCAAAAAGCTACTCAGAAGCCTTTCATGGTGTGCTTGGTGTCAGGCAGGTGAGATTTGCACGCAGGAAGGGTTTCTAGCTCAGCCATGGCTGCTCCCACATGGGAGATCACAGAGGCTGGCATCTGCCTCGGGAACTGCAATAACTTTATTCATGAGTGGGACACAAAGTGCAGTTAGCACCAGTACAGGCTGGATGGGCAGTGACTTTCCTGGTCTCTAACAGTCCCTTTTCCACTTGGTACCTTTACTTCTCAAACACTGACATCTATCCTACAAAGAAAAAGAAAGAAAAGAAAATAAGAACAGGAAATCCTAGGTTTTACAATTTTTACAATAGTTCCTGTGGGCCAAAATACTTCAAATACCCCATAAAACATTTATCATCATTAGTACTCAAAAATTTTCCTTTTCTAACAACTTCTTGAAAAAATAAATTCTGATTTCCAATCAGAATGAATTTATTACTGAAACCACACACTCAAAAGTGCTAAAATCCCCCAGGTTAAATGCATTTAGGTCATATGAAACTTTTCAGTTTTGGCTCACAAACCACTGCTCTATTAGAGCAGTTTGGGGCTCCTCCACTTTCCTGCTGATATTTGAAGGAGTCTTTCAACAAGAAGCAGTTTGTAGGTCCAGGTCTTTTAAGTATACCTAAACCTGCTTTCCATTTTCTGCTCTAGGCAAGCCCTCCTAAGGCAAGGCTCAACAAAAAAGTAAAAGGAGCCCTGCCTGAACTCCTCCTTCCTGGGATTTACAAAAATCCTTATGATTTAGAATTACTTCTACAAAAGGGGATTGAGGATCATGGAAGAGAGCTTTCAGATCTCTTCCCTGCCTTTTTCTTCTATAACACCTTCTTCCCAAATCCATTCAAGAATATTGTTAAAGAATAAGCCTTTGAAAAGAAAAACACAGTAGCTGTAGGGCTGAGACACACACCCATGCAACTGGTCTACTAAAGAAAAACAACATCAGAACCATGCCAATCTTCTGGTAGCAAGTGGAAGAAAGAAGAGATATCTGAAGAACGTGAGTTATTACAATGTGCTGCTAAGTGTACAAAAAAAATCAAAGAGACAGGAGGCTTCCTCCTCCCCTCAGTATATTCACTCACACACTCTATGATTAGCAGAGTGTTATTTATACTCTGTGGTCTTGAGTAAAGTCATTCCAGTTCCCTTCTTAAGCCAAAAACCTTGACAAAACCCATGCCACTACAAGACAACCCAAGCTCACTCACAGAAGGACCGACATTCAAGTACAAACATCTGCTTGACTCACTGGACTGCGGGGATCATTTTAGGTTGCAGGTCATGACATTGCTGGCTAGGGTTATTATAGCCAGCATCTTCCCTGTGAGCCAGCTCAGCTCAAGCAGGAGTGCGTATATATGCTACTGAATGTACTGTACCTCTAACCTTTGTATCAAATTCTAAAACTATTGCACACTCCTTGTCACAGCCCAAGCAATTATTACTGCTGAGAAACTCAGAGTTACATATTTCAAACTCTCTTGGGATTTTTGGGGGAGGTGAGGACAAGCTTGTCTAATCTAGTCTAGACATTAGACACTATAATCATACAGTAGTTTATTCTAAAGCATCAAATCTGTCTGTATTCATTATCTTTGTTTCACAACAGAAAGCCACGAGAGAGATGTTTCTCCTCACAAAAGCTTGGTGATGACCAGGAAGAGCTGGCAACAGCAGTTAGCACAACCACATCAGCCATCTCCAGCAGAAATGTCTCCTCCCCATGCATCCCACTGCATGGGGAATGAATCCAAACAGTGAATAAACTTCAGAAGTTAGAGACAAATCACTTTTCCTTCAGTACAAAGCAGAAATCACTCAAGTGTCATTCAGGGACAGCTATGCACCTGACTCAGAAATAAACATCAGTCTGATGCTTACGGGTGCCTGTGGGATGTGGGAAAGTCCTGTTCAAGTGCTTCATCCAAACCAGGAACATTAGGACTACTCTCGGATTCAGCTTCTGCACAAGTGTCCCCAGTCTGAGGATGCACTTTCTCAAAATAAACATTTCATTAACGATTAAAAAAATAATCCTGATCATGTCTTGCCACAATGCTTAAACAAGCACCCCCACTTCTTCTATTTCGATTCAGCAAAAACAGTCACCACAACAAAGAGGATGGAGAAAGCATTTATTCAACATAAACAATATCAGCACAGTACAAACAGCATTTCTGGAAGGTGTAGCAAGCAGGCAGAGATGCAATGGTATGTGTCTAAGAAGCCCAAGTGCTTGTCCTGCTCAAAAGGGGAAAATCCCATCCTGGGCACCTCACACCATGTTCTCTGGCTGTGGCCATGGTACACTGAAACCACAGATGACACCACGTTGTGCTGACCTCTCAAGACAGAGAAGCCCTGCAAGGCAATCAAAAATGACTATGTGCACAAGACGGAGCGTGCAAGCTGCATTTTGTTCTCTTAAGGTGTGTGTGCCACCACAGTGCCTTCTCTTCACCTTTGCTCTGAAGACTCTAGAAGCACAAAGAAGTTGCCTAGATCTTTGGCAAAAGTTCATACATGAGCACATTCATACCATGGCTGCTTCTTCACCCTTACACCAATGGTCAATAACTCTCTGAGGCCATGGTAGAGCTGCATTGATGCCACTGGGTCTGAAAAACAAAGGAATACCATATTTTTTTTTCTCCCAGAAAAAATATGCTGCACGCACTTTCATGTTTTGCCTTTCATCAATATAATCCAACTGCTCTTTCCCTCACAGCTTCGGGCTTCAGTCTAGCTGATTCTAAACATTACAAATTATGTCTATAAAGCAAAACTCCAAAACAAGCATTTGAGTGCCACATGAAAACCACTATCAACTGCAATTCAGTACCACAGTAAGACGAAATATCAGGTCTCTCGAGACTCAGTGGTAGTACTAGAATTACTGTTTTAAACCTCTGGAGGAAAAGCCTCATTGAAAATGCTGAATGTCTGTCAATATGTGGCAGAAGGTCACATTATCCTCTGCAAGACAGTAAAATGCGGCGGAGAGATTGAGAAGCAGGAATGTTTCCTTGAGATGCTGAGGCAGACCTGCTACTACCAAGCAGCTACTGTACCAAGCAGTTGCTTCCTCCTCCTCCTCTCACAAGTGCAGTGCTTGCAGCACTCAGTATTATTTGCAGAAGCACATGCAGCAACCCACTTTAGAAAGGTGGATGGCACAAGGCTGCCTGACAGAGGGGATAGGAATACCCACAGGGTTCCATCATAGCCAAGGTATAATGTATAGGCCATCACGAAACAAAATCTTAGCTGACACCCTTTCCTAGAGGTGCCAGGAACTGTGTCAGGCTGTCTTCTGTATCCTGCAATAGCTCATATACAGATGAAGTCTACAAAGGTGATAATGGACCTCTTTGTCACACCAGAGTGGCTATAGAAGTGATGACTGGAGCATTTACCTGATGGGACAGGTTTAGATGCTACATCCTCCTGTCCCAGAGACACTGGCCCTGGAATGATGCGCTGATCTGGCTCCTCAAAATGGGGGCTGTTCACTCCGCATCCCGCATGCTGGCTGTTCACAGCCTCCTCTTCCTCGAGATGCTGGTGCTGCTGAGCATGTACATCCTCTCAGTGCTGCAAGTGCTGGAGAGGTTGTGGTTGCATTTCCTTGCTAAAATGAGCTTTGCTGGGATTTCATCAGAGCTGATCAGGACCTAGAACAAATGCCACAGGTGCAGAGAAACAAATGCAAGGCAAGGGGCTGAAGGAAGTAAAGTATTTGCGATGGATGGAGAGACCTGCCTACCTGGAGATGCAGGACAGTTAAAACTGCCCTTGGATATGAGCTTGAAGATGAGAATCCCAGCTCCCAGCAGCTGAGTCTGTAGCACACAGCTAACTTCAGCAGAACAGCTCTAACTAACCACATCTTCACCAGAAACTGGCCACTGAGACCTTAACAAAAAAAAAATCTCTTAATTAACTGGAGAAAAAAAGATTTAGGGATAAAGCAGGAGTCAAGTGAGGACCTACACTTATACCAGTACAGCAGTAAAGGTGAGACCAAAACCTGGAAAAGGTAAAGTTTAGAGACAAGATGTATCTTCTCAAGTGCTTGTAAACTTCTTAGAAAACTTCCCTAAGCCTTGAAACTGCAGACAAAAGTTTAATACCTCCCTCAAGATATTCTATATGTTTGTACTGCTACAGAAGATTAACTCAGCCCCTTGCTTGTTTGGGTAAGTACTGCTGAGGCCAGCCCAAACGTTTTCATTTATTACATTCAGGCCCTGCAAGTAAAGCTCTGTTCTTCTGCACTGCCTACCCATTTCTTGCTGAGCACACCCTCTATGCTTTGGTAAAGCAAATGGTAAATGTGGCTGACACAGGACTTGGCTTAAACCCATGCAAGTAGGATCTCTGGCACATATCCAACCCATTGCTCTATTAAAAAATCCACATGTAACTTGGGGATCCAGCCCAGATTCATTACCTCCAAACACGCCCACTTCCACTAGCCACATTGGCTTTCACAGTGGAAATAGATGACTTCCACAGTCTTCAGACGTGCTGATTTGGTTCACACTCAGTAAAAGTGGCCATTTAATTTACAAGCAAAACTGGATTTGAAAGCTGCTCTCAATTACTGCACAGCACACTGCTGCCCACCTGACACCATATAATCACAAGGTGGTTACCCCACGGTGCAGAAGGCACAAACATCATGCTGGAGGATGCAATGTTTAGACACAGGAGAACATCAGATCAAAGGTCAACAGACCTGCTGTACTGCTTATGTGATAGGAGCAGACCAGATACCTGGTATTTCAAGCCCCTTGGTCCGCCAAGAGCTTGTCTGTTCTGCACTGGCTTCTGCTCAAGCTAGCAATAAAACTGATTTAGGAGTGACAAAAAGTAATCATAACACCCCAGCCTGAGCCTTCTCTAACTGGGCATATCCAACTCAAATTATTACACAAAGCATATAGCAAAGCATCTCCATGACCTTCACTTAGCCTTCTTTATTCTCACAGGCAAAAGGGGGGATCCTGCCAGATACTGGAGAAACTCTTATAAGCCAGTAAGTGCCATGAGATCCCTCAGTCTCAGTGCAGAAAGGCTGCAGTCATTATGGACACTTGAAAAAAAACAGAAAGGAAACACTATTAAAGAGATGAGCAGTCCCTGGGAAAGAGGCTGCCAGCTCTGAAGAGCCTTTAGCAGCCTGGCAGCCCTGCCCACAACACTACAGCTGATACAAAAGTCTTTGCTTCCTCTGCCCCGAGGACAGTTTCATTTACTTTCCTTTAAACCTGGAAAATAGGTCGCTTTTCTTCTCCTACCTCTATCAAACCTCTGGTAGCAGAGACAATGTGAATTTACCTGTACTTCACAGGAAAGCAAGCATGCAAAGGGAGTTTCACCTTTTGGCAAAGGACAAAGATGACAGACCAGTTCTTCTCCACTCAAAGCTTCGTTTATTCCAGCAAGCAGCATCGATCCGAATACCTTGGACCACTTCATCCCTGTTGCATGATGTGTGGCCTGTCAGCAGCTTAGCAGATTACATACCTACATACTCTGGAGGTCCATCCAGAGTCTATACCTCCTCCATGAAAGAGGCAGCAACTTGAGCAGCAATCCCCTGGGAATAGCCCAGCACAGAGCAGCCAAAGGGAGGGATGGAGGATCTCCCACCTCATCTCCTGCACCAGTGAAGATAGGCATCCAACAGCCACCTCTTCCTCACTCAATACATGAGGTTCAGACCAGGAATGGACATGGGAAGGGATAGGGGAGCTCTAAACACTGGAATCCGTCTTCCAGCTGTTCCCAGGTGGATGCCTCCATAGGTGGAGATTATTAATAATGTAATTTTTAGTCAGACTTCTCACTCAAGTGTTGTTGCCTTTTATCCACTTCTAGCAGGCACTCCATGCATATTTTGTAAGAGTTTTTACATAAGAAAAGGACAAGAAAAAGAAAACATTCCCTCCTGGGTTTACAAGGAAAGGACTTCTGTTTGCCAGAATTATGCTGGCACATTTGAATGTGAAGTTAAACAAACCCTTAAAGATGGTGTCAAAATTGGAGTGAGAAAGAAACCAACAGGTTACATTCTTCTCGGACTGAGTTTGCAATTTGTCCGATAATCTTCTGATGAGAAGCAACATCAAAAAAACAAGCATTGCTAAAACTGTCTGTTCTGTTTGCGAGTGAAGATCCTATCAGTAGTACATGAATAAAGATTAACATCTTGAATCGCAGTCATATCTGAAGATTTTAAAGACCTATAAAAATGCAAGCTTCAGTGGGGTAACTGGAAGATTGTCATGAACTGTCAGAATTTGAGGAATGGGGCTTTCTTCTTTAGATTTGACTCCCAAACTGAACAAAAATAAGCCCGTACTGCGTTATTTGAAGTTAATTTACACTCCAGTTTGAATAGCACCTGCCCTTGGGTATGTTCCAGAAGAACATCTACCTCTCCACAAAGGGAGGCTAACACCCATTGTAAAACTTCCAGAGGCACATTAGATGCCTGTTCCCCCGGCAGCAATTTCACCCTTAGAAGTAGAAGGAACGCTGCCAGTTACAGCCTGTGCTGAGGAAACATGAGTTATAATTTTACCCTGGGAAAATTGCTGAACTGGGAGCTTCTGGTGTGGCATAGGTCTTGCCTTCGCAATCCAATGGTTCTTTTGATTCAGAGAGGCTTTGAAAGGGTGGTGATGAAAAACATAGCCTCTCCCTTTGAATCAGCCAGCCGCCTGCTTTTCTTTGCACTTTTAAAATCCGGTTTATTAATTTGCCTAGGAGCAGAAAGAGATAATACTGACCCATCTAGGGAAGATGTGTTTTTGGACACATCAACAGAACACTACCTACTTCAGACTGAATATGCAAACAACAAAACACACACCTTCAGACTATCCAAAGAATTTCATATCTGGAATCACTTTATGAGGCTTAAGAAAAACACAAGAAAGCCTCTATTAGCTCTTCCTGCCATGTGAAGAAAAAGGGAAGGGACAAATTACAAGGATCTAATAAAACCATGTCTTTGAAATGCTACAACACACAAGAGCTCTAAGCACTCTCCAGATGTTTCTTGCAGCAACAAATAATAAAATATTCTCAGATGGAACAGTAATTTTGAAGACATTGTGTCCACTTAGTAATTATGCGACTAGACAATAAAACAGATAGACAGCTTCATCTATAAACCTAGCTGCATAAGAAAAGCACAAAAGGGCTTTAAAGCCATACATTTGTAATGATCTAATTTATAATGAAGACATAAACAGAACTGCAATTTTGACAGTTACGGTTCAGTCTGGAAGAGAATTAGGAATACGATGTGAAATTGTAATCTTAAATCATACATTCTTCGCTCCAGTATCGACGGAATGGGCAGAAAGAGTGGACTTTTAGGAGCCCTGCATCACTGCTGAGTTCTTCTCCTCTCCCCCATCCACCTCCCCTCCCAGCAGGTCTCCAAAGCCGAACTTAGCAAAGCAACAACCCTATCTCTCAAAAATAATTATCTACTTGAAACCCCACCAGAGGGACAGAGACTGCCAAGAGGGAGGACAGCACGAAGAAAGGGTAAAAGCTGAACTTACTGAAATGACAGGCTTTCTGGAAGTCCTTGTTAAAACAGACTGCAATAGGGAGCGTTTACTCAGCTCTACCACGATCCTATGCATTTCCAGGGCTGGCTGGGACTTTTTCCTCTCCTCTTTGTAACTCTCATTTAAATTATCAGCCTACAGATTTCCTAACAACCAGGAGAATGAAAAAGCCCAAACACTATCATGAGAGAAATCGTATAATCATTAGCTATTTCAAAATGCACATGGGTTACTTAACACCTCGGGATAGGTGACATGACACCACACAGATGCTCTGAGTGCAAGGGCAGGAAACAGCTTCCTACTAAAAATACACACATCACAGGGACCTCCCCAGAGCTCTGGAAGTGGGGTGTCAACACAGCACACAGGACATGAACTGAAAGCCATCAGTGACCCACATACTTCCCTACCTCTGCCCCATGTTAAAATCTGCCCACCTTTGGATTTCAGATCTCTCAAAGGAGTAAGTATGCTTTTGGGTGGCTGGTAGGAAGGGACTGAAATGATGAATTATGCTAAATACAGATGGGGTTAAATTCAAAACACTCCTTTAATGCAACACATGAAGGTGTTTAGTTAGTTTTACCTCTTTTCTGGTGTTTTCTGGAAAAGCATTTAGGGACAAAGGGAAAAAAGGAACGGTAGGCATATGACTTTGGGGGTCAAGCAGCAATTTGTTTTGGTTAGTGTGAAGGGCAGGATTTGAGGAAAGGAAAAGACAGGAGTCTGCTCTGGAAGGCAAGAAGAGTGCTTGGCAAGATGACGACCATATGGCGTATGAACAAAGCATATTTTAGATTTGGTTCATTTGATTCCATTATGTGTAAGAGATACTTTAGGATCCAAGGCTAAGACATACAATTTTGATGATTGTTTTCAGACCTGTAGGGATTTCTCCAAGTAGTCATTGCAGCTCATATGATAAAAACATCGATTTGGCAGCTAATTTTAGCATTTTTTTCCCCCACAAGGATGGATTAACCATGAATCTATATAACCATGTGCTATACACTACAGAAGCCATCACTGCCACCACCAATGTCATGAAGCTACAAACCACAGTCTACTTGTAGACAGAACGACCTCTGCTAACTAGCTCAGTAAACTTTTATTTTTATATTAAAAGGCTTTGATTTGACCCAACACCACAACAGACCACACACATAACTTTAGAATAGTGGATGAAATCTTACACAATATACATTCTTTCTTCAAAGCACGGCCTGTTTCTAAGACTGCGTTTGTGCTTCTCTGGTCATTACTAACACACAAAGCACCAATGCTTAGACAATAAGAAGACCTGAAAACGTTTAGAGAAACAGAAAAGACTACACCTGTCAATCAACAAGAAATGTCTATCTCACTTTATCTATTGCCTTTTATTGCCTCCAATGTACAACATGTTTCCATAAAACTGAAAAGCACAAAAGAGACACATTAACATAAACTGACAGGACATACAGTTGTGTTATGACAAAGAAACCAACAACAGAGAAGAATCACATCATTAGATGATTCTGAGGGACAGCTCAAAATTATCCTCATTAAAAATAACACTTCAAGAAATCTTTTGTTGGGTTGATGGGGAAGGCAGGGGGAAGACTTCATCTAACTGAAGCCAGAGAAAACAAACCCGCTGAATACCCTGAGTGGTAATAACCACTAAAAATATGCTGATAAGGGGAAATATCCTTTATAGCAATAGAAAAAGAACAACTTTAAAGAAGGATCAAGATTACAAGATCTTGAAGCATGAAAAAATAAAAGAAAAAGAGCAGTTTAAGTATCAGAAGTATGAGTACTTTTAAATATCGTGAACAGAACCCCCACCTCGTTCCAACAGAGATCTGAAAAGTAGAAGAAACCATCACAAGAGGAGCAGTTGACAGGTAAAGCAGCAGATAAAAGGATAATTGTACAGCAACATGTCTGGAGTCTTTAAAAGACCAATTTCAGATAAAGCCTGGGAGATAATATTTGTGATGGGTTTTATCAGGAAACAGGTTAAATTTGAGGGAGACATCAGGAAGACCTTACAGTTTGTGTGTTACTTTATCCTGTCTTCTGCCCAGAGGAGCAGTGCAGGAAGCCATCAGCTCCCTCTCCAGCATGGAAACAGAAAAAAGCAAAGAGGCTGAAGCACTACCATTCCTGCGAGAGGCAAGGAAAGGAGGCAACAGACATGCAAAGCCCATGTTCAGAGTGGGAAACTGAAGCATCCCCCATTGGAACAACAAAGATCTGCAAGAAAGAGGACCAGGCAGACAGAAGAAGGAGATGGCATTTAACAGGTAAAAATGGGGAGAAGGGTGGTGACATTAAAAAATAAAACAAAGAAAAAAAACTCCACCAACCAACCAACCAACCAACCAACCACATTTACATTGACAGGCTTTGGTCTCCCCTCTGGAATAAATATTTGAAAAGCTTGCCTTCAGGAACAGATTAATTGTAATGTAAGAAACAAAAGATCATTTGAAACAAACAGGAAGGGTTTCGGGGGTCTTGTGGTGATCATCTAGCAAGGGGTAGCATAAATTAACTTCAATTCCTAAGTTTTAGATTTGTCTCATGGCAGTCGTCTTCCATCCTATCACAGACATGCTCGACTGAGCTCGATTTCCACTGAAGTTGAAGAACTGAAGAGGAATAGTTTGGGGAGAGATTTTTCTTGGGGGAAAGGTGTTGGAGAGGGAAGATACGTGGCAAGATGGCTTTGGTTTTTAGCAGAAACACTAAGCCTCATGATTTCCACCCATGCTGCCTTGCACAACTAACAGAGCTTCAACCCAGAAGACAACAAGGGGTGAGGGTATGTTTGTGCCTTATTCCACGTATTTAACAAGCAGTGTGGAATGAGGTGTGGCGGGTGGAATCCGTAACTCCAGCCCTGTCCGGAAAAGGTGGCTGGATGCCAACCACGCCATACAGGTCTCGTCATCTAAACTTCAAGTAAGGTCCTGAGGATCCCAGCACTTTGTCATACTGAGGTGTGCCACAGATAGAGAAAAAAATTACACTGCACCCACAGGGTTTGATGGCCCCAGGGGTCTTACCTGCCACACACTTGCTTTAACAAAATGTCGTGGTTTAAGCCCAGACCGTAAATTAGAACTTCCCCCCCCCATTTTTTCTAAGAAGAAAAAATGACTGCTACTGCTGAACCCAGGACACAAAACCTTTTAACCCATCTCACAGCAACAAGCCCTACAAAGTGCCTAGCGCAAAGCAGCTTTACAGAGGATAACACACTCTTGCCAACAGCAACTTCGCTTCACCAGGAGCAAGTCTGGAAGTTTCTAGGAGGCCAGCGCTGTGGTAAGTAGTGGAAGGCATCTAGTAATAAGGATGGAGGTTCACCTACTGGGGGCACAATGAAGCAAACCAGGAGATTCATCTGGGACTGAAGAAACCCAGAAGAAATCTGAATGCATGGCTAAGCTTAAGCAGTAGCAGTTACACTAGAAATTACTTTAAACACAAAAAAGGAACTGAAGACAACCAGATAAACTGTAACACTCACATGCAAATTAGAATCAATAATGATGATTGATTTTTATAAAGGGTCTGACGATACAGTACAAGCTAATTCCTCCCATCTGAGGCCTGGCACCATTTGGTATATTTGATTCAAAAAAAGCCCTGAGTGTGGGGATTTCTTTCTTCCTCCCATTCTTCTGGCTCTTTTGCCATGCTGATGCTTGTTTGGATTATGTCTATCTTGAGCTAAATTAAATAAGAGAAGCAGAGTTTTGACTCAGTAGTAGCAATAAATGGGGTTAGCCTGGCATTGATCTGTGTAAAGGGGCCAAAGCTAGGACTGCCACAAGCAAAACATGGTCAGTGAACTCTACAGCACCAAGAGTGACCCTGCAGCTGAATTCCAAGCACTGATTACAACAGAAAGAGACTTGCTGTCCTAAACAAAGAGTATTTCAGGCAGCAGATTAGCAAGAGAAAGTCTACTTGCAATGGAAGACAGAGGAAATGGACCAAAAATAAGAACCACAGCACACTTCAGAGGATGTCAGGAAGCCTCTGAACAGTGCCTTCCTTGCTCTGCATTTCTTGTAAGCCAGCATTAAGAT
>JAVHNF010022068.1:0-13242 GCA_034783455.1 Micropsitta finschii | reverse complement strand
GATCACTTCTGCCAAAATGTGGATGTTTCCATTTTTGTTTTCCAATCACTGTTGACCCTGACACACAAAATGAAAGAGCTAGTTTTGAGATTTATACCCTTTAGATTTATACCCTTTCTTTTGAAATTCAGAGTAAATGAGTAAACTATGTCCAATATTATTGGGATCCATCCCACATACTTTAAGCATCTAATAGCTATGTACCTATATCTAAAGTAGCCAGACCAGGCTTCTTTTACAAACAGTGGAGAGCAAGAAGTGTTTTCAGAGAATAGTTCATCTTCTCCTATGGTCTAAAAATGGGAAAAGTATCTGCTTTGGAGGCATGTATTTTTCTCTATTGAATATAAAAGGAAGCTGCAACATCACCCAGTTCTGTGCTCAGATGATTAGCTTACATCTCAGATGGCAGGTGAGATGAATCTTGTTTTCCATGACTAGCATGTACTACAAATATTGCACAAAATAATGGAACAGTTTCTTCTGAATGTGGCAGAAGTCGGATTTTTAAATATTATAGATAGCTTCAGGTTTTCCATTGTTAGGTTTCAGAGTAGAAGGGCTACAAGGCCACTGATATTGCATTTTCTAGCTGTTCCTCTTATTTCAGACCCTAGTATCAGATTCAAATATATAAACTAACTAGACCATATACTCCTGCAAAAACTATGAAAGCTCTAGAGGTATAGCTAGTGGTTGCCATCATCAATAGGTCTCTCTCTGCTAGAACAAATTTCATTGACAAAAATAAATATTTTGGTGAACGGTGGGGGATAGCATTGATTCAAGTTTTCAACAGAAGAAATAGTACAAATGAAGAAGGCTTGGAAATGTCAAAAGAAGCTGTGGAGAGATCATCTAAGGAATTTAAGTGGTTTAACCCCATTGAAAACACCAAAGGTCAGGTGCTTTCTTAAAAAAAAAACAAAAACAAAACTATACTGTCGATCACAGAATCATAGAATAGTCAGAGTTGGAAAGGACCTTAAGATCATCTAGTTGCAAACCCCCTGCCATGGATAGATCCTCACATATAGATCCTCACTTTCAATTTACTGTATTCAACTGACGTCAACATTTATAATACTGTTAGCCCCAAGGAAATGTCCTCACTAGTAGGCTCACTTGCAAGAACTGTGAGACTGAATCTGTAAGTGGCTTGCATGAAAACTGTGGGACCTGCATCTAAAAAGAAAGGAGAAACATTCGTTAGTTAAGAAATAGTTTGGCTTAGTTTTCATCTTTTTCATCTCTTACCACCGATTCATTACAGCTTTTAGTCTATATAATCAGCTAATGAGATTTCCACTTCTTCAGGCAATGAGGCAAGTTGTGCTTGAAGAAAAGTTGTGCCTAGATTCATTGCAATGCATTCATATACTATTAAGAAATATTTTATAGAGCAGAGCATTTAAACAAATATTAAATTCACACAATTGTTAATCAGTGTGCCATCTGGAAACATTTGAAAGTTTAGACTCTTAATTGCCTGAATCTCATAAATGTTCAAAATTGTTTCATACTACAGGCTATATTGCATTTAGGACTTTTTTTACTGTATAAATACATGTAATTAAAATGTGAGATAGGAACACTTTCCAGCAGCTGTTGTGAGAGCTGTAACCATCTTTCCTATTAATCTTCAGGGATTTGAAATATGTGTTGCTGAGCACTAGGGTCAATGACATGCCGTTACATTTGAATCCCACCATTTGACAAAGCATTGCATTCTGTTTTTAAATTCTTTCATGCGACTGACAGCTACATCCATTTCTTCCCGAGGCCACTCTTTAAATTCCTTTGTACTTGTAGAAGCAAGTTTGCTGGCTCAAGAATTTTGTCTTAACTCTGCCTCTAAGTCTTGTCAATGGCAAATTAGGACAAGAAATTCTAATTTATGTTTCAAAGGTACCTATAGTAGTAAGGGAAACTATTTTTATTTACATTTTTTTCCTCAAAAATGTCAAATCAAAGACTTTATAATTACTATATATTCTCAGGCTATGTCATATTATATTGAATTCAGGGGCAAGTGGTAGATAGGGTTAATCTGAGTAAAGTCAGTGGAATGCACAAAGGATTTCTGTTCATGGCAAGTGTTACTTAGAAAATTAACTATATCAGTAAGAAAACAGAAATATTTAGGCTACTAGCCACTCTAGTCCAAGATGTTGAACACAGAGGTAAAAGATACTTCTAAGGAAGGGCAACTTCTTCATGCCATAGGTCAGTGGAAGGGTGTCTTGTCATATGGTTTTGACCAAGCTAAAAAGAGGAAAATTTAAGCACGGGAAGACACCTGTAGCAGTTCTCATCAAGACATTATTGGGAACATGCAGAAGAAGAGAAAAATAGGGCTTTCAATTAGTATTTTTGTAAGACAGCTGACGGAGCATCTTGCAAGTAGGGCTTCCATACCTTTGGGTTATGAAATGAGAGACACAGGGCCTGAGCTATTAGTGTTAAAGAGAAAGAAAAGTGCTGGTTTAGAGGAAAAATTCCCACCAGTTCACTCATGCAGTCATTTTGTGAGTTCAGAACTAGATCCCCAAATACAGGGTAAAGCAGCAGATCTATTTCAATAGCTAGAAATGGGGATTGCTGTCCTTTAGACACAGATACCTCAATTACAACTGGGTAAGGATCTGGTCCTTGGGTAGAGCAAAAAAGTGCAAGGTTTCTGTTTCAAGATACCAACCTTATTATCAGGGATTTGATTTCTTTCTTTCTTTCCTGAATTTGGAAATGTTTGTGTGTTTCAAATTCAAGATCTAACCTATAGTCCAACATTATTCTGTTGCTCTAGTATTTGAAGGAAAACATTATTTCACCTCATTCATCTTAGTTTTGAGATGAAAAATTTTTATTTTGGCAATCTCTGCTGCTGCTTTCCTATGTGACACTGGGTAAATCAATTAACCATTTTTTCCATATTCCTCTGTTTTGTTCTTACAATTCTAAACTAGCAATATTAATCTCTCTGGACCATTTTAACTGTTAGCTGTTTGGCTCATTTACTTTTGTAAGACAAATGAAGACTTACAATTCTACTGAAATATTCTGAAAGAAAGAAAAAGAATAAATCAAAGATGCATGAGAAAAATGTAGCAAAATCAGTTATTCTCTTTACAGCAGGACAAGTGAAGCAAGGTTCTTGATGGGTTTATGTTGTTAGCTGTTTCTTCTCATGTCTGACAAGCTGCAAGGTCTAATTCTGGTTTACAAATGGCTGCAAATTTCAGGGCTTATTCTTCCATTGATTATCTGGTGTTGATAATGACTGAGACTATAACAAGCTTACTCTATAGATATGTCTTTCCTCTGTCTGGCCACTTTATTTCATAAAACTCAAAGGCTGTAAGATCCTTGCAATCTGTACCCCATCTGTCAAATTTTGGCTGAAATTGGCCAACAGATGTTTTGCAGTGCTACTGCTTCTCTCCAGTTCCACCACATTCCTCCCTCAACATGCTTCTTTAAAATATGCCCCCAACACTACGGTATGCAGAAAAGATAACACAAGGTTTTTAAAAGCCCTCTTCATTCATTTCAGTAAATCCGTGCTCATGGATATCAACATCTATATGCCTCTGAAGAGAATATAACTTGTTCTATGCAGAGACAAAATCTGTGGAGGTCTTGAACTGCCTGAAAGGGTGTATGTATTATGTCAACATCATTGCAAAGCAAATAGTGGGAAAAGAAATGCAGGTAGAAAGGGGAAGGATGAATTGTTACAGGGTCATATAGGAAGATAGCTGTAAAGACAGAAAGGAAATCTAGGTTTCTTATGTGACACTAGTTCTCCATCCTGGACTTCACTGCCTTACATTGTCACTGAACACATTACCTCTAAGACAGCCTCAGTCTTCTTTCTTGTGAAGTCCAGCATGCCAAACTGGAGTTTCCTGATGACATTTCTCTGAAGTCCTGGCTCCTCACAATGAAATTCTCCTACTACAGACTATTCAGATTGGATTGTGTAATTCATAGCATCATAGAATAGTTTTAGACCTTTAAAGGTCATCTAGGCCAATCCCCTTGCAATGAAGAGGGACATCTTCAATTAGATCAGGTTGCTCAGAGACCCATCCAACCTGGCCATGAATGTTTCCAGTAAATTCTAGTGTTTCAAATTATTTATATTGGATTATTTAATTGGATTATTCTAGAATTAAGTATTACAGAACCATATAATCATAGAATGGTTTGGGTTGGAAGTGACCTTTAAAGATCATCTAATTCCATCCCCCTTGCCATGAGCAGGGACATTTTTCACCAGACCAAGATGCTCAAAGCCTTCTCCAGCCTGGCTTTGACCACTTCCAATGATGCATTGCTTTCCTGAGCAACTTGTTTCAGTGTCTCACCACACTTTGTAAAATATGTCTTCCTTATGGCCACTCTAAATCTGCTGTTTCTGCTCAAAATTAATGCTTCTTGTCCTGCCACTTCAGGCACTGATTAATAAGTCTCTCTTAATCTTTTTAATCTTTTTTATATGCCCCCTTTAAGTGTTGGAAGGCCACAGTAAGGTCTTCCTAGAGCCTTCTCTTGTCAAGGCTGAACAATCTCTCAGCATTTCTTCAGAGCAGAGGTGTTTCAGCCCTATGTGTTTAGGACTCTCCTCTGGGCCCACTCTAACTGGTCCATGTCTTTTTTCTAGTGCTAGGGAAGTGATGCTGCACTGGGAAATTTTAGGGCTAATAATATGCTCAGATAATCAAGAGATAAGAAAATAAATGCATGAAGAATTAGATAAGGTATGGAAGCAGACCTATAATTTTTGTTTGGACTTGACAAGCTTGATGTTGGTTGGCCTGAAATTCACTATTTACTGTCTTGTTTCTTACTGCTTCCCCTAGCATTTTTCTTTTAAAACAAAAAGAAAAACCCTTCCCCTAAACCTTTCTCACATGCAACCTACTGAATGTCTGGGTTAAAGCAATTTAAGAATGAGGGAAATCTTTGCTCTTTAACAAACAGGCTGAAGAAAGGGTTAAAGATATTTTCTGCACCTGGAATTTTTTTTTCAACAGTAGCAGAGATGAGCAGTCAGACAGCAGCCTTTGATCTTTCCATGCTGTGTCACAGCTTGTGCACGAAGGTATTTCATGTGAGGTCTGGGAGAGTCTACCATCTATCTATGAAAAGTGGAGAATGCCATGATAAAGGACATTAAGAAAAAGCAAGCTCTGAGGTTTTTTTTCCTCAAATAAGGCTGTCAATATCCCTTTTCCTTCTATAATGCAGTCCTATCTGGACAGACACACAGCTGGAGACAGTCCTTGCAAGATCTGTCTTTGCTTATAGTTTCTGTCCTTTTTGCTTATAGTGTAAATGGACACAGAGGTAAAATTACTTTTCACAGTGTCATTAAGACAGTCCTCTGTGGATCTGAATCTCACTACTTCTATACGAATCAAACCCCAGATTTACCCTGTAGGACTTAAGGTACCTGAGATACTGTAAAACTATTATCTAGCCAGGGAAGAAAGAGAGAGAAAGGTATCTCAGGAGAATCAATCAACCTACCTAAGTCAACCCATGAATACACTTATTTCTTTCTCCGTATTGACTATAGAAGCAGCCTCTGTTGCCACAAAGATCTTGAGCAAATACTTTAAGTTGGCTGGGATGAATACAGGTCTGTTAATGTAAACTGTGACTGGAAAACAACCAGGTCAGTAATGTCTTGCATGAAATGAACACTTCAGAGTTCATCAAGTTAAATTTGAACTACTTCTGATTTCAGTATGTTTTCCATAAAATTATACAACTTCACCTAAACAATAGTTTTAGAGTATTTCTTTTTGTTCTTACATGTAATGCAGCAGATCTGATTTTCTTTAGGGAAAATTATTTAAGTATAAATAATGCCTGTTGCACACAGTTCACTAAGACAGAGACACATTGTATTCAAGCACTTTCTTGATATATACGGAAAGCCAGTGTATCATTACAGCATTTTTCTTCAAGGTTTTTTTACAGACTGTATTAGATAAACCAGGAGAGACAAAGTCCTGATAAAGCAAAACATTGCAGTGGAAATTGAATGCAATGTTTGTATCCCCATCACCATTTTACCTACATGGATTTTTTTAGGAGATGGAGCTGAACAAGCTTGTGTGAGAACCTCTGCTTTACTCCTTAATAGGAGGTCAAGATGCAAGATCAACCATATCTAAGCCCTTTTGACAGCTACTTACTTATTCTGTTCTCAAAAACCTTCAGTCAATATTCCACAACCTATGTCTCAGACAATATAATGCAATACTTCACTTTCCTTCACATATGTCTTAACATCAAGATATTAGGAATACCTGACAAAGAAATCAAAAAAATAATTCTTTTTTTTTACTTAAATTAATCAGTGTTAATTTTTGTAATGCATTTCCTTTGATGTGATTGCACTGGAAACATGTGTTGTGATTACTCTTATTTACTGAGTGGAGAGCGCAGAAGAAGCAAAACTGAATTCTCACATACGGGCCAAAGACAGCTTTTTGTAACATGAAAATTGCCCAACTTTCACATTTAGGATGCTGGATCCTTGATAGATTACAAACAAGTGCAAAGGATCTCTGGGAAAAAAAAGTGTGACTCTCTCCTTTCTTGCCCTGCAGGGCTAAGGATAATTGATTGTAAAGATTTTGGCATGTTTAGGACTGTTTCAGGACTCAATTTTGCTTTTCAGGGGCTTAGCACAGAGGCATAAATCCACATACAGAAGGGAGAAGACTTTTTTGTATGCCTTGATTATTTTTTAATAAGTAATAAATAGTAAGAAGCAATACAATAATTTGGAGAGCTGGAATAAATCCTTGGAGGCAGAGAAGAGGAAGGGTTTATATGGCAGGGTAAAAAGAAGCGATGATACTGCATGGCAGTGATACAGCCTTTTATTTATTCTGTTGTATCATCATCTAAACACCCCACATTTATACCCATAAGCATATGTGACCTGACATACAATTACGTAGATGCACAGTAAATGAAGTGTGGGCACAGATAACAGCATGTGTGTATGTGTATAAACACTTACGTGACTTTATATTCATATATCTAGAAAATGTATTATACCACCTTCAATTCCTCTCCTTTTAAAAACAACAACATGTAATTTTCAAACACTGAATTCTTTCTTTCTTTTCTTTTTTTTTTTTTTTTATTAGAAGTGCTCCATTTAAATTAATAGATTCCTGACAATCTTCTGGTTTTCTTCCCTTTCAGACTTTACATAATTAATAAATACCGAAATACTCAGTATATAAGTGTATGGCAAGATCTAAATGGAGCTGGAGCTGTGATCTTGATGAGCATAGGTATAGGGATTGAAATACATCTTATTGTCCTTTCCTCTACAGTTGAATAATCCAAATCTTGCTGAAGAAGCAGTAACAATTTTAACATCAATAGTCCTTGCCGTCAAGACTCCTTGCCAAAGAATAATTATTATAAATTGGTCGAGCTTCCCAAATTCTCATAATACAAAGCAGATACGATCGAGGGTGAAATTAAAAGATCTCCCAGCATTTCTACAGCCACTGATCTTGTTTCTATTTTTAAATAAATTATAGTAGGTTGAAAAAGGGAATTCCAGCAATCATTTAATTTTGCTTTCCTTTCAGAGCTTTCACAGTTAATAAACACTTAACATTTTCAAAATTAATTGCAGTGGAATTTTCTGCACTATTTAGAGAGCTTTGAAAAAAGGAGTTGTCAAACAGACCCAATATGTCTCAAAGTCGACAACCATATGACTTAGCCTTGTGTTTTAGCCATACGGATGAGAAAGGCAACTGTGATTACTCCTCGTGAAAGGGGGGGAAGTGAGACAAGATTGCTAATGTCAGCCTGGGTTGTCAAGTGTAACCAAGACTGTGGAATTGCTGATCTGTGTACCCAAGAGTGTGTCAAGGCTGGATAACTTCCATAAAATAAGACAGTCCATCACGTGGTGCTTTGAGGCAGCTAAAGAGTATGTGTGCCTAAAACAGATGTGCTGTGTTAAAGATAGTACCCAAAAAATGGTCAGGTGCCAGCAAAATAAGTTTGTGAGCAGATACTCCCAGCAGGAGCCAATTTCAGTGAAACAAGCTGGCAAGGCAGGACTCTTGTCATAGATGCAAATGCCAGATTTGGCATCTGCAGGTTTGTGGCTCAGAGTGGGAAGAAAAGATCCAAGTTTCTACCACCAACTGGTGCCAGGTCTTCAAAGGAGAAATCTCTCAGATGCTTGGTCTTTGGAAAATTTGACATGATTGCATAAATCTCGTTGAAAAATAAAATAAAATTTTAAAAATAATTAAAATAAAAATTAGGGAAAATAAAAGAAGGAAAGCAGTAACAGCAACAACAAACTAAAATCCTAAGCAGTATCTACTCTGTAGCCTGGTGATCTCCTTTGCATAGCTGTTAAAAAAACAATCCGATGTCCTGGTTTCTCTGAAGTCAAATTCTCATCATGGCATCCCTGCATGCATGCATGCATGAAAATATTGACAGCCTAGACAGTCCTGGAAAACAAACTGTTGTTAAAATGTGGGGGCTCGTATTGCACAGTTTTTTGTAGCCTTTTCACTCATTCGAGATAACTAGAGTTTATCTAAACACAGAAGCCTACTGTTACTGAATTAGTTTCCCATTCTTCCATAGGGGTCTAAACAGTTGCTTTAATTCTGACAGTTTTCCAGAAGACAGTTGTAACAGGAAATGATGAATAAACTTGTATTGAGAACTCTCTGATTTATTGAATGCAGGTGTCATTTGAGAGCAGAAGACATAGTGGCACATGTTTCAGGATTCAAGGAAAAAGGTTAAGGAGAAATTTTCTGGATTGTCTCCTCCCTCCAAGATTTTAAAATATCTGTGACAGGAAAATGTCATAGTTTCACAACTTCTGCTCTGTGTAATATACAAGTATGACTGGAGATAACTTGCACCTTGCAACCAGATGGACCATCTCCCCCAAAGACTAAAGGGATGACTAACGGTTACTCCACTGAAGAGATGTTCTACAGGATTTAGAGTCACACCAGAGACAGATGGCTTACAGTTTCACTTAGCCTTTTATTGATGGTAGGTGCAAACAACCTGCAGAACAGACTTGCCAATATTACAGAAGCAATGCCAAAACAGCTGTTTTTTTCCATTGCTTGGAAGTAGAAAACCCTGGTTTTCTTAATTTCAGCAGATTGAATGGTGGCTTACTTTCCAGGACAAAATATCAGTTTACCACACTCACTAAGTTCCTTTTCAAGGCTGCAGACAGTGATAATTTTTTTGTACAGTTTTAAAAGTGTCTTCAAAATCGAGCAAAACAAATTTTCCTGTGCTTTGATGAGCGTGGCTGTGGCACATTTTTGAGTGAATGAGAGACACCTTTTTGTGAAAGAATGCTGTGACATAAATATGAAAATAAAGGTTTTAGGTGGAGCCTGAGGAATAAAAAGTTTATGATCCATTTGTTTCTCTTAAACTATGGCACAGATGAGTTCTTTTCTTAGTGGCTCAAATTGCAATATGCAGGCAGGCAACTTTATTAAAGAATTGAATTGTTTAAACCTGATAGAAATCTTAATTAGAAATGTTGTTTTCATCAGAATGGGTGGAAGATATGCTGGGAATAATCCTGAAAATGTTTGTACAGATCCATCTGGCTAGGCAAGTGGTTAGTGCTTCTGTGCAGGTGACGGGTAAAAATCAAACATCAGATTCGCAGCTGTGATTTAGCTGTGCCTTTAAAGGGTCTGGACTAATCCTTAGCTTCAGCTGACTGGAATAGCAGATTGGTGGCCTACGGGCAAAGTTTTATACTGGGGCAGGTCAGGTAAGTGTTGAGTGATTTTTGTGCTGAGGTAATAATAAACTGACTGATGGAGGCCATAAGAATCTGGGGCGCTTGAGGGCATGCATGAGAATGCCCTAGAGTATGCTGGGAGAAAAATCAGACTCTGTAATGGTGAAATTATGGCTGTATTTTTGTTCCTCTTTCTGTCTTTCCAAACCTTTTAGCCAGTTCATGGCTGAGAATATGACCTTTAACTTGCACGACCTGAGAAACTGCAAGGCAGCATGTAGTATGGATCCCAGGCTGCTATTTCATGTATAGCATTGGGCTGTCAATGATAGAATGATAAGGATGTGAGAATGTCTTACATGCCTTTATTATGATATAGTGGTATAAGCAGTTACCTTTGCCTGTTCTTCGCTTAAGTGATGCTCTCAGAAGGCCAGGTATGGTCCTTTCCTTTTTGTCTTTTACATCTAGAAGAAGTCTGTAATTACAACGCTCTTCAGAAAACCATTACATGTACCATAGCAGCGAACTGAAAATGGAGCACCTGTGCAAGGTGTCTAATTGCAGTCGTTTGCATCTTTGGCTGTATCTCTAGTTGCTATAGCAGCTTCTTCCCTGATTTGGTCGCATTATTTCAGATTGTCAGAATAGAAGACAGTATACAAGAAATTGTTTATTTTGTTGAGCCAAAAGAAACAAAGCTACTTCTCTGAAAGAAAATATGCAGAAAAGGCATCTCAGGAAGGGCACAGTGATGCTACTTCTTTTTTGGCAGAAAAAGAGACTCTGATAGGCTTATTATTATCATCATGGCAAAGGTTCCACTGAAAATTAGGCCAGCATCAGTGATGGATGCTATTCACATTATAGAAGACATCCTCAAACTCCAAGAGCTCACCTCCAAAACAACTGGGTCCAGTAGAGTGACCATGGCCACTTGAGGCATCAGTGGCAGAGGCAGGCTGGTTCCATCTCACTGCAGCCATGCACCAACTGCATCCACTTCTTTGCTTTTCCTGCTATGAAGCCCTGCTGCCAAACTGCTGATTTTGAGACCTCAGGAAGTCACAGCCCCTTTCATGAAGAAAGAGAGCTGCACAGAAGCAAGGAGGCTCTGGTGTTAGTGCAAAGCAAGGCAGGTCTGGTGTTGGTGATGCTCCAGCTCCGCAGTGCTCGGGTGGCATTTCTGCTTATACTTACAGCTACACTCCTAGGGAGTCTAATGGTCCCATCTGGAAACATCAGAGCTCTGAAGGGGTTAGAAATGGTTCTGGCAATTCCAAGCAGCAGGAGATGGATGTATGTGGCTTCATAAAAGTCATTGCAAGGATATGACACAGCCAGTGCTCATCTCCCTTTGCATCAGAAGCAGGGAGAGGATACAGCACGGATCCTGAAGGAGCACACAGGCATGGAGTGCCTGCACTGTGCCTGGGGGCAAAGCCAGTGTGAGCTTCCCCTGCAACGTGTGTGTGTGTGTGTGTGTGTGTGTGTGTGTGTGCAGAACACCCTGGCAAATGCACACGCATCTGATCCTCCTAAGCCCCTCCAGGACTGGGAATGGCCTGTCTTTTCACCAGCTATAGGGAATGGGCTCAGGAATCGCCAGTGAAGGCTTGGTGCCTGCTGCTGGTGCCAGGGCAGGGTGAAGGATGGGTGCTCTGTTCTCCCTCAAGGCTTTGACTGTGTTGTTGGCCTCCAGGAAGGGCACAACAAGGGAATGGCAATATCCCAGCCACTCCAAATCTCCTTTGCTTAGGTTCAGGGTGACCCTTGCGGTATCGATCAAGTATTCCACATCCCTGTCAAGCAAAAAGCTCCCCGTCAGCAGCCTCCCCTATGATCTCCAGGAGCACTTGCATAAACATGCAGCTTTGCATCCTCCTTATGCACAAGTGGATACCTCTAGGTTCCCATTTAACAGGTAGTCTCATCTCTTTTAACTCCACCAGCCCAAAACCATCTTCTTTCCACATAGCAGCTGCATCTCACCTCCCTTGTGATGCACAAGAGCAGGTCAAACTTCAGTCACTCCCTGAGGAGTCAGGATGACCATCATTGCAAATGGTATCATGGTACCATTTGCAAGGTTTTGCTGGGATGGGTGGAAAAAGGGAAAGGAAATTCATTGCAGAGGGACAGATACCTTAAGATGCAGGTTTTATCATCTCTATCAGTGTCTAGTCCTTGTTGCTGTGCAGAGAACCATTGGAGTTGTGACTTTGGAGGCTTTCTCAGTGCTCTTTGGTTACGGTCACTTGAAGCTCCCTGTTCCATAGAACAGGCTCAGCTTTTGATGTTTTCAGAGTACCACAAGACAAGTCGGAGTGGAAAATTGCTACTCTCTCTCATGGCTTTATTTTGGTGTGCAATCAGCTCAATCCGGAGGCAAATTATAATTAATAAAAGGGAAGGAGATGAAGGTGGCCTTTGCTTTTCAGCAGTATGATAGGAGCACCCTGGAGTGTCTGCTTAGGAGAAAGAGGCAACTGTGCTTCCCAGTAAGCAAACTGCAAGTGTTCATTTGGAATAAGGCAGCCAAGCAAAGCATGGCCTAAATAGACACTAAATGGTCACTACTCCACGATGTTCCCACAGAAAACCTCTTCTTTCAGACAGCATGGGATGCAGGGACTGACAGGTTGGAGGACCATGGCTCTGCCTTCATATTTTCTGCAGTGCCTTCATTTCCCCATCCTGTTTTACTGGCCAAAAGTGCTGTGCAGGTAATGGAATATCAGCAGGGAAGGGTATGCAAATCCTTGGGGGGAAGAAGTGAGGACAAATACAGTGTAAAGTGTTTGGGGTGAAGTACAAGGGGTGGGAACCCAGCAGCATCCCTCCCTCTCTTGCAAGAGCAGGTAGATTGCAGGTCCTGCAGGTGGGAAGTCACAGGTTCATGGGACTAACAGCCAAGGAAAACAGCCTGGAGTTGTGGGTAGGAGTACTAGACATTTACAGCTCATCTGCATTGAAAAGGAAAGATGTCAGGGTGATAACCTCCTCAGTAGGGACAAAGTGATAAAAAAGAGCATCTTTGAAGACCAGTCACCTCTCCTCTGTGTCTGGCAATGGTGCAAGCAATGAAAGAGTCTGTCTCTCCTGTCTTTCTCTCCTACCAGCTGTCAGTGCTGGTTCTTGCCTTCCCCAATCCTCATAGTCCAGCACCTCCAACCCATTCCAGAGCTGCCATGACACCCATTCCTTGTCCGTCTTGCAGAGCATCAACCTGCCAGGTCCGAGCACCCTTAGTGGGACGAGCTGGACACCAGTTGTGCTGCAAAGCAGTTCAACTGCTGTGCTTGGACAGTGAACTTGAGACCCTTGGAAACCTTAGAATCATAGAATCCCAGCCTGGTTTGTGTTAGAAGGGACCTTAAAGCTCCTCCAGCTCCAACCCCTGCCACGGGCAGGGACCCCTTCCACTGGAGCAGCTTGCT